>CAJVGC010000060.1:97839-129736 GCA_910822075.1 Senecio squalidus
GAGGGTAACCTTGCACACCAAGTAACGATCTCATCTCCTTGAACCTTATACGTGCCAAGGCCTTTGTTAACGATGCTTTCTGTTTGTCTCGGATACATGTTCGACTACCACCTGTTCATTTTCCACACTCTCGAATGAAATGATAACGAGTGTGGATATGTTTGCTCCTCCCATGTAAGACCGGTTCTTGATAACGCAATTGCTGATTATTATCAACACGAATCAACACCTTTGTTTCTCCAACCCTGTCAACTCTGCCAATAACTCCCTTAGCCAAATTGCTTGACATGCATCTGCAGTAGCTGCCATGAATTCAGCCTCACACGTAGATAATGCCACAGTAGTCTTTTGTGAGCACCATGATTGGTGATGTACCAAGATAGAAAAAATGACCAGTAGTACTTCGCCCATCATCGATGTCAACATTATGACTGTATCGCTATATCCTCATAGTTTCATGCCAATAGCCCGCTCGTATCTTATTCCAAACGAGGTTGTTCCTTTAAGATAGTAGGATTTGATTTATAGTGTGTGCATGTGAGTCTCTAGGGCTTTGCATATATCGACTAACTACCCCAACCGAGTACGTTAAATTGGACGAGTATGTAGAGCTAACGTAAGCAACCCCTAATTTTCGATATTGAGTAGCTCAACTTCCGGTTCATCCTCAACTTTCGAACTTGAGTCCCGGTTCCATAGACATAAAGTTGCATTGAAATCTTCCATACCTTTTAAAATTTTCATGTCATAATTTGCTTGCTTGATCTTCACACAACCTTTTTCTAAGAAACTTCAATACCCAAGTAATAGGTTAATTCATGTCCCGTCACGAAAATCATCCACATAAACGCAACAATGATAGATTCCGCATTGGGAGCCTTCCTATATACAACTTTTCTTGCAAGCATCATTGAAAACCATTTTCTTTAAAATACCTTCGAGTTTTAAGTTTCATGTCCTTGGAGCTTGTCTTAGACCGTATAAAGCTTTTGACAACTTGTAAATTTTCTCTCCTCTCCTTGTTTTTTTCAAAACCTTCAGTTGAATAACGTACACTTCTTCCTTTAAATCACCATGCAAGAAGTCCGTTTTAACATCTAAGTGATGAAATTCATCGGTTCCTCGTCAAATGTTAATAAAAGTTTATTAATATTCAGTTCGTAATCATTTAGCTTTTTCGGTAGTACAACCTACGGTTGAGCGTCGTACGGACATGGTAATATCGATGATATCATCTTCATCTTGTTCCAACAGTGTTCGTGATTTGGGCTGTTGATCATGAGAGTTTGGCCGCTTTGATGGATGCTTGTAGGCTGGGTTCGTTCAGCAGGTGCTGAGCTCGTTTCATTTCGCATGACTGATCAACTTCAGTCACTTGTGTCTCGCCCCACAAGACATGAAAGTACCTGGTTCTTTTTCAGTTTGGTTAGAATCATCAGACATATTATTCCACTTCCAACCTCTTTTCTCATCGCAAATAGCGTAGGCACTTATGATAATTATTTTTGCGCGGATTGAAGACGAAATCCTCATGAGCCGGGTTCCTTGCCAAGATACACCAATGGTTTAGACCTATCATCGAGTTTTTTCAAGTACTTTGATACTACTCTTCATAGGCAACACAACCAAATATTCTTAAGTCTTCAAGGTTCGTTTTTCACCATAAAACTTTTCGTATGGCGTAACTCCTACCAATGCTAGTGTTGGGGTTTGATTTATAATAAAATTGCAGTCGAATCGCTTCACCCCAAAAGTGATTCGGTACACCTCTTGCTTTCATGGGCAATTCATCTCGGTAAAGTCCGGTTTCTCCGTTCGACTATACCGTTTTGTTGAGTGCATACGGAGCCGTTAACATCCGTCCTATACCTTCTTGGTCACAAAAACGGTTGAAGTCATGATGTAAATCACCCCCTCTATCTGTATGAAATGTTTTAATCTCTTTTCCTGTACACTTTTCTATTGTTGTCTTGAATCTTTTAATAACACCAAACACGTCACTTTTGTGCTTCAAGAGAAAAGACCACATATATCTTGAAAAATCGTCAATAAGAACCAATATATAAATATTACCAGCCTAGTGGGGGATCCACGTCCACATATATCTCCGTGTACCATCTCAAGAATATATTTGCTCTGTATGTTTTTTTCGGAAACGAGCGCTTCGTTTGTTTCCCAACCATGCAAGACTCACAAACCTGATCTTGATGCTTAATTACTGGTACCCTTTTAGCTAACTTGTGCATCAAACTCACCGCACTAAAACCGATGTGGCCAAGTAGAGAGTGCCATAACCATGATTCTTCATCGATGTTAGCTTGCAAAAATAGGTTTCCCAACTTGTAGTAGGGTCTTATAAAGTCGATTTGCTCCTCGCGGGACTTTCATAAGCAATCTTCCATCTATCTCGCATGGTTAAGTAATCGCCTCGTATTCGAATATCGCAACCAAATATTGCAGCTTGACGAGGCTGATCACATTACTTCGAAGAGACGAAATGTAGTAAATGTCTTTCAATAATTTTGTTCTCCGTTTATTCCTTCGAACAAAATCGAGCCCTTTCCTTTTATTGGTACGTACGACCCGTCTCCAAATTCACCCGTCCTCTTATATGTTTGTTAATTCATAAAATTACGAGTAGTTACCGGTCATATGGTTGCTTTCACCGTTGTCCAAGTACCATACATCGTCTTCCTTGGTGTTGGACTCGATTTTTGGAGGAATTAATTCTCTTCATTGATGATTATCGTTTCTTGAACATGGTTCATCATATAAACGAACCTTCTCGTCTTTCTCTTGCGTCTCATTCAGGTTTGCCTCATTGTTCGGGTGTCGCTCTGGGCATCTTGAAACAAAGTGTCGTACTTGTCGCAACGGTAGCACTTGATATTTGAGAGGTCACGTTGCTCATTCTTTTTACCTTATTGCTTTTGTTCATGCGGTTTTTCCAGGAGTCACGTTGATCATGTTTTGGGTGTTACCCCGACCTCGAGTGTATGAGCCACGTCCTCTACCCATGTATGAGTCTTGGATCCTGTTGTTGGAATGATCAGTCTTAGAGTAAAGCAACTTTTCTTGTTCCTGCACACTTTATCTTCTTCTTTGATCCTTTCTTCTAGGCTTTCAATCTACAAACCACATATTCGAACCCAATCTTTTAAGATCTAGAACTTGTTCGAGAGCGGCCACGATATGGACAAATCGCTGGGAAACTGTGGGAAATTTCTTTACTTTTATGTTCCGTCATGACCTCTCCAAGTGTGGCGATTTGGAGGCAATACCTGACAATTTTGATGCGTATTCATCGATGGTACTGGTGTCTTTCATCTTCAAACTTTAAATTCAGTGGTTAAAGTTTGAAGTCTTGCTTCCTTTACGCGATCAGCCCCTAGGTTTCGTTTTTATAGCTTCCCACATCTCTTCCCTTTTAGATTACCAATTTGCAAAATACATCCTCTGTTACTGATTGAACAACAATCCTTTCACGATGTTGTCCTTTTAGCATCAGTTGAACCAGGTTCAATCACGTCCTCCACGCCATGAATACCGAGTAAGACTTCATTCGCATGCGCCAAATTGTATAATTAGTCGAAGTCAACTGAGGGAATTGAAACGATAAAGAATGTGATTCTTTTGATTGCGCGTTTGAGGGTTGGCCACCGCCTCATCTTAGTTGCTTTTATTAAATCGATCAACCGTTGTCAATTTAGGTTGTGATAGAACCGATCACCGCTCTGATACCAATTAAGATAATTAGAGTAATAATGCAGTAAAGATCACCAAAACACATAAATACTTTATTGAAGAAATCTAACTCAAAAACTCCAATCGATTACAAGTCCCTATCCTACGTGGTATATATATATACTAACCTTACACATTAGAAATATCTAGGATTCTATTTTCTATTTGAATAATACCCATATATTATCTAACAACCATCCTCTATTCTAGGAAAGAATTATTATCACACTATTAATATGACTCGATAACTGGACTCCACTCCAAGCTTTAATGTTGAACTCGATCCACGCTCCATGGCATACATCGAACTCAGACAATTTCACCAACAAATCTAATATATATATATATATACTATATATATATAATATATATATATCTATATAACATATATATATATATATATATATATATAGGGACTGATCATGCGAGAATTCTTATTTCTGCGAGAACTGCGAGAACTCTTAAAAATAGTGTCAATTAAGATGAATTATGTATATTGACATGTTAAAAATTATTTAATGTTAAAAAATCTAGTAAAAATATAAATGAAGCGTATTTTGCATGTTCACATGTGAACGTTTTTTTTTTTCAAAAATGAGTTCATATAAGAACCGAAAAATTTTACGCTTATTTTATACGATTGTTTTTTTAGTTTTAAACGTTTATATTTACTTGATATTAATCTCCGAAACAGAGTTGTATGTGAATAACAAAAAGAAACGTGATTTAATACTTTTTTGTGCTGAGTTCTCGCCAGTTCTCGCCAAAAAAAAAGAGTTCTCGCCCAATGAACCATCACTATGTACATATATATATATCCATACACACACACACACCTCATATAAATATATATATATATATATATATATATCTAATATATATATATATATATATATACACACGTCTAACAAATTAAATTAAAACCCAAAACATATGAGACAATTATATAAAAAAAATGTTCTATATTTAAAAGAAACTTGTTGATGAGGAGTGAAAATTTTAAAATCTCCCTTGGAATCTCCCTATTCTCAAAACTGGCCCGTGTATCATATATACTTAAATTTCAATAGTGATAATAGTTGTTCCTTTTTTACTTCGTATTTTCGTCCATGGAGGTTTGGTTAAAACCATTATACATTTTAAAAATTATTTTGATTTCTTTTAAAGTACTTGCCTACTTTCTTTAAACTTTAGAGGGAGTCGCATCCTTGGAGGTTCCTAGTATGCAACACCTTGTATTTTATCCGGATCTACATTACTATCAACTTCATTCACTAAATTCCCTTAGAATTTAACTACCCAAATCTAAAATTCTTATTTCAAAATTTGAGATATAGCTTTTCTTCACAAAATAATTCTAAACCGCCTCTCAAATGCTTGTCATGTTTGCTTTAATTTTAGGAATATATTAGAATGTAATTGATAAACACAATCCCGAACTTATCGAGGTATGGCAAATCAATTTTATTCATGAGATCCAGGAATACCGCTAGCGCGTTTGTTAGTAAAAACTGGATGACAAGAAACCCATAATGCCCATATCTCGTTCTAAACTGTTTGGATTCCGACCTTCAACAAACTTGAGAGAACAAGCGGAATACAAGAATCTTCAAACCGATAGAATGAGAGAATTATACGACTCTCATAAAGGAAAAGGATATCAAGGTTTAAACCCCATCCCCTCACCTTTATTTATAGGTGAGGGTGTAAATCCTAGTTAGACTTAGATTAGGAAACTACTTCCTAATGCCCATCTAATCCAGCTTTGCCTTACAAGGCAAGCAACCATATTTGTAGACAAAATACAATTAAAAGAAAACATAAACCTAACCTAATACAAATACCTAATACTTCTAAAATATTCTATCCTAATTATTCACTAATTTAGATAACAATTTCTACCTTATTCTAAGTATTAGATAACCCCGATACTAAGCATCTTCGCGTAATCAATGCAATGCTTGAACTTCGGTCCTGGAACCACCTTTGTCTTGAGGTTTTCTAGCAGCTTGATTAGGAATCCCTTAGGCAACATATTTCTTCTAATCCTCCTGTAATCATCACATACTCCCCCGTTGTAGAAGCCATGTGTTGAACCGCACATGCCTTTACCTTGACCACATACCCGGTCTTCAACCTACTCTCGTCGGAGTCCTTGAAACCGTCAACATTTCCGTGTTCACCTTGATCTCCTCCATGCACTTGAACCATCTTTGCATAGCCTTTCACAAAACTCACTGCGATCGCAATATCCGTTCTAGTGCATACCATCAAGTACCCCAAAACATACGCATGTGGAACCTTACGTTTTTTCCACATCCCAGACATCCTCCAGGTAAACCTTCAATAAACCCTTGAAGCGTGCTCCTAATGGCATAAATATCGAACCAAGATTCCTCATTTTGTAATCATCACACAGAATTCCTTGCACATACCACGAATGAGACACCCTCAGGTTTCGACTACCCTTATTCCTGAAAATCACCTTACCAATAACCTTGTTCGCGAGACCCTCCATGTCGAAAACCTTCTCGAGCATTGATTTCCTTGATTTCAGCCTTGCTATTCCAAGCAAGTATCCTTTCACATGTGTGTCCTTGGCGTTATCCTTTGATACCTAAACCACACCGGTTTAGAAGTTATCCCCAAATTATGTAACCGAGGCTCCTCACCTTTCCCCTCATCCTTACTCCCCTAATTTACCTCAGCTTCATGATGACCTCCGATCAATTCACCTTGATCGCCCGATGATTCCACCTCAAACTCGACATGTTCCAAATTATTTGTAGCACCAACCTCCACACGACCGTCCAAAGAGTATACACAACTCTTTTTCCTTGTTCCATACAAAACCGTAATGGAACCCACATATTGCATCACCAAGGTGTATCTCTCTTTCTCCAACGTACCCAAAGATACCAAGCTACTCCTCAACTCCTAAATGTAACCCACACCCTTGAGATTATAGCTTGAACCATCTTCTATCAGTACTCTCGTTGCTAGAGAGTTGGTCATATACTATGACTCTAACCATACCGCACCTACAGATGTATCCTTTGGTTACTCCTCCTTGTAAATCGTATCCCTTTAGAAAACCCTAAAAGACGATTATACAAGCACCCCAATCTCCTACTTGTTCCTAAGTTTCAAAACCCGTAACTTACCAAGAAAGAAAACATGATTAAACTTGAAACACAAGAACCTTGTAACTCCCGGTACCGTTGCTTATCCTTCTTGAAATCGATAGAATGCTCCCCAAGAACCACACCGTATCTTGATAAGCAAGTAACCTCGATCACCCAAGAACCCTGGAAACACCTTCCTTTCCTTCCTTTATTGCAATATTCAGATAGTAACAAAACACCTCCACGAACCTTGTGGAATACGTAAGAAATCCGGAACCCTAACTTGAAATCCAAGTTAGTCTTACAAAACCCTATTTTTTGTGGTACCCGTTAGACCCCGCAAAAACCTAGTACCTTCTTCTTGCTTGCGGCTCGAGTAACAACCCCCAAAACCTAAACCCTAGTTTGTGGTTTAAGAAACAACCCCGCAAACACCTTTTTTGTTCGATAAACCGACCCACAAGAATTGAGTCTACAACCCACGAGTTCAAAACCAAACTCGTATTCAACTCAAATACATCCTTGCGAATTACACAATGCCGCAAACACAAACTTGGATCATCAAAACAACCCACGAATCAAAATTGACTCGTGCAAAGAATCCAAGAACCTGCTGAATTTTCAGCCTTTTTCCTATTTTTGCAGCCAACTTCGAAAATGTATATCGTTTTGTACACACCGTTGATCGAAAATTCCTCCGGTAATATTGTAGACCTATATGTTAGGAACTCACAAAACAAATTTCGCGATGATCCAACGGATAAAGAAATCAAGATCTATTTATTCCTGCCGCTGCGCAAGTTTGGCCAAAAATAGACGAATATCTTGCAATTGTTCACCTCGGAAGAACTACGAACCGTGGCTCTGATACCACTTGTTGGAATTTTAACCTTCAACAAACTTGAGTGAACACGCGAAATACAAGAATCTTCAATTATGGCGGTGGTTATCGAACAAGAAAGAAGGAAAGAAAACCGAGAGAATGAGACAATTATACAACTCTCTTTAAGGAAAAAGAAGTTTGATACAAGGTTTAAACCTCACCCCTCACCTTTATTTATAGGTAAGGGGGTAAATCCTAGTTAGACTTAGATTAGAAAACTATCTTTTAATGCTCATCTAATCTAGCCTTGCCTTACAAAACAGACAACCTTATTTGTAGACAACTACAATTAAAAGAAAACATAAACCTAACCTAATACAAATACCTAATACTTCTAGAATATTCTATCCTAATTAATTACTAATTTGGATAACATAAACAATGTCTTCTGAGTATCTTCTTCACTTATGTTTAACTAGTGATACTTGATCTCAAATCTATCTTTGAAAAATTACTAGCCCCTTGTAATAGATCGAGTAAGTCACCTATCATGGGCAATGAATGTTTTTTCTTTATCGTGACTTTGTTCAGCTCCCGGTAATCAATACATATTCTAGGAACATCCTTCTTTTTAATGAACAAGATGGGAGCTCACCGTAGTGGGGAACAAGGGTGAATAAAACTCTTATCCATTAGTTCGTGTAGTTATTTCATCAACTATTTCATCTTCGTAGGAGACAACCGATACGTTGTATGCGTTATCATGCTCATGGGAGAAGATCTATCCTAAACTAGATTTGTCGCTTCAGAGGTATACCCGGTTAGTTATCATAAAAAACATGAGGATATTCAACAATAACATGTACGTATTATACCTCATCTTTCTTTAGTAATATCTATTACATGTGGCAACTAACCAATACATCTATTTTCTCAAATAACTTCTATATTTACTTATCGATATTAGTTTTGGTACTCTTCATATATTGACATATTGTACTACTTGACCAACATGTGCTTTGACTTTTATTAACTTTTATCACATAATATTAGCTTGATTTTCAGCTGACGTATCCCATACGACCATACCTATGACAATGACGATTTTCTACTTATTGGAATTTGTTTCCTTCCATGACAATAGTACAATTATCAATAATGTAAGTTACACTTATACGTGTACCATCAACTTTCTACTTCGACTAACACCCGGTTTATTTAAAACATATCTCAAGAATTAAATATAAAGTTATGCGGTGGTTCCATAGTGTCCGAGTGGGGTTGGCTATTATTGGCGCATCATCATCGATGGGTGGACGACAATGATAATGTTATTGGCGACAACGATATTTTATAGCTCTGGCGATGGAGGCCTATGGCAAAACTGTAGAGAAATGGTAAGATGAGAATGTTTTTATTTAATTATTGTTTCTTAAAATGTAAAATAGGTATATGAAAACTAAATTGACGTCTTGTAAAATAATGACTGGCATTATCCTATTGAGTATGTTAAAATGTAGGACCAAGTAAATTTTCTCAGAACCCATTATCATACGAGTTTTACCTTGTTTTTTTTTCTATTTGGAGAAACAATATATCTATGTATATCTATGTATATATCTATTTATATCTATATACATTAAGTGAAGTATGATTTTATTTGACATGTGTCGTTACAAAATTATTTCTCACAAATATTTTCTCTCAAAAAAATATTTTTACTTTAATCCTTTTAGTATCGATAACTATATTATTTATGAGTAATATATTGAATGTATTCTTTTTAACCATTTTCATTATTTAAATTTTCATAATTATTATTGAATTCTTTTTTATTGAGTAATATATATTTTTTTTCATTTTCATCTTTTAAATTTTTCATAATTATTACCGAATCTATGTTCATTAAATAATAGAAATAAAAATATTCCAAAACTTTTAATAAACATATTAGACTCATATTATAACATCGATAAATAACCTAGTATTGAAATTATAAGATACCCCAATTTGATAATTACTCTAACTTGTGGACCTATATTTGAAATGTATCTCCACTTGCAATAATGCATCTAATCCCAACAAAAGCCATCATATAATTACCACCCGCATCTATATATTTCATATGCACTTGCATTGTATTGTATCCAAATAATAATCTTAATAATTTACATACGATGGAAACCACCGCACCTATGACGTCAAAAGTCAGCCCGGTAGCTAAAAGGACACTTCTAATCTTTAGTTGCATCTTATTAACCATAGGAGCTTGCTTTGGTCCTTTAATCATTCGACTCTACTTCATCCACGGCGGAGACTGCATCTGGTTGTCCGCGTGCCTCCAAACGGCTGGGTGGCCGTTCACCGCTATTGTTTTAATAATTCTCTACTTCCGTCGTCGTGCAACCGGAAAAAACGATAACAACAAAACCTCCAAGGTCATTTGCATGGGTCCAAGATTATTCTTCGCGGCGGCGTTTAGTGGTATATTACTTGGTCTCGACGATTACCTCTATTCTTATGGCAGCTCCCGTCTCCCTGTATCCACTTCCTCCTTAATCTTGGCTGCCCAACTCGGTTTCGTGGCGTTTTTTGCATACCTTCTTGTGAAACAGAAGTTTACACCGTATTCGATTAACGCAGTCGTCCTATTAACCGTTGGGGCGGGGGTGTTGGCCATGCATACGAGTAGCGACCGGCCAGAGGGAGAGAGTAAGAAGGATTATTTGATGGGGTTTTTAATGACACTTGTGGCGGCGATTTTGTTTGGGTTTATCATGCCGTTGATAGAATTATCGAATAATAAGGCAAACCAGGAGATTACATATACGCTTGTGGTGGAATTTCATATGTTTTTGTGTTTGTTTGCTACTTTATTTTGTACTGTCGGGATGATCGTTAACAACGACTTCAAGGTAAGACGAATTTGTGTTTCTTTAAGTTCAAACTTTTTGATAAATTCATTCAAAAGATATATCATTTCTCTTTGGAAACTAATCCATCATATGGCTTTCTAGATACACAATTATGGTCTTATCGAGCATGAAAATTCATTCAAAAAAATATCATTTTTGTCAGGATCGTGTTAGTCTATGTAAACTAATAAGTTCGCCTTCGTTAGATCGTGATCTATTGAAGAAGTTCAGCAGCGGATGAACACTTCAATATTACGAGTTGTCGAACAATAACTTAATGAATAAGAAAACAAACAAAAAGTATTGTCGAATTATAAGCCTCAATCGTATTAATCAAATTATATCAATACAACGTGTTTTCTATTCTTCAAGGATCTATCTATTTATAGACCTTGAGTCTCGTGCTAGATAAACTCGAATTCTACATCTATCCTTATCTAAACATTGAATAAGGAAACTTTATTTATTTAACAAAAGTAAATCTAATCTAATTATAACTCTATCTAATTAGATTTGATTCTTGTAAGATAAGTCTTTGTCTTCCGCGTATCTTGGCTTGACTTCCTTATCTTGATTCTGACCTTGTCCGTAGTAACCGTAGTAACTCCATCTACCGTAGTAACTTTGCAATATGTTGAACAGCCGCACTAACTTGTTATGATATTCTTCCGTAGTAACTTCTTAATCTTCAAACTGTTTGATTAAGTTACTTTCGTTTGGTTGTTAGGTTGCATTGTTTATGGTTAAACTATATCAACTAAGTTATAACCCAACAATTTTGTTTAGAGTTATTACTTATTTGACCTATAATTGTGTTCTTTGTAGGTTATTCCGAGGGAGGCAGCAAATTTTGAATTAGGAAAAACCAAATATTACACAATAATGTGTGCTTGCGCTTTAATTTTTCAATGCACCTTCTTGGGAGCCATAGGAATAATCTTTTGTGCATCTTCCTTGTTATCAGGGATCATAGTCGCGACTTTACTTCCATTAACAGAAGTATTAGCTGTGGTATTCTACAAAGAGAAGTTTCAAGCCGAGAAAGGTGTTGCACTAGGTTTGTCTCTATGGGGATTCGTTTCTCACTTCTACGGAGAATACAAGCTCACGAGAAAACCAAAAGACATAACACAATGTTCTTCTCAACAACTAGTTGATTTAGCTAAAACAAATCACTCATCGGTATAACTAGATGTGTCCTATGCTTTTATTTGATGTTGTTGTATTTCAAATATGAGCACATCCTTGTCACACCCCCTCAGGCGGAAACCTGAGGTGTGACAGTATCAGTAATATCAGAGATTTAGTTACAACAAAATAAATAACAAAGGCAACATCGATTAAATATAAGTTCTCGAGTTACAAAGTTTACATAAATCCAAAACAATACAATACAAAAGATAACATACGAATCCTAACATAACTAATACAAATCAAAACAAGTTCCAAGCAAGATCCACGTAGTCAGATATCAAGCATCATCAAGTAACCTCAAATCCCTGAAAAACGTTAAAAACACGACGTCAACATAAAGTTGGTGGGCTATTCGCATTTTTAATAAAACATTAAGTATAAAAAGGTTTTGACCCATAATTTGGAAAATGTTAATAAAAATCATAAGTAAGACGTATATATCTTGATTTACAACAAATAAGAATCATGCAATAAACCTTAGCATAGTAACTACACCTGAACCTAACAAACACGGCAACAACCCCCCACATTAGTGCGTTAAACTAAGGTTATTCTCAAATAATCTACGGTAATAACATCGACTCATAGGGACCGCACACCGACAAAATCTCATATAAGGGATGAGGGTTTGTTAGACCCATATAGATCTATATATATATATATATATATATATATATATATATATATATATATATATATATATATATATATATATATATATATATATATATATATATATATATATATATATATATATATAACCGATGGCTCACAAAGAGTTGACAGGCGTGTATACGGGGGCCCATACTACCACTAAGGCCATATAAGTAAGGTAACGCTAAAACTAAGGCATAATCTAAGTTCGCATAAACAAGATATATTTAAGTTTTAATAAATCTAATCATGCCCGAAAGTAAAATGGTAAAAGGGCAACTAAATACTCACTGAATAGCGTAAAAGTGTCGGATAATCAAAGTCAGGAGAAATAAGCTCCACCGCCTTAATGCCCTAGCATAAGACATAGAAGGTCTAAGTATCTATAACGTAGTAGGTTTAGCCTTATATGATTAAAGTTGTATTATATATTATAATTTAGAAATGTTCGAACGAATAATATATCGAGTTAAAGTCGTCGAATAAAATAGCGATAGTTCGTGTCAAAGTGACGAATAAAAGATATTTGATATTTCGAGTCAATAATGACTGGTAGAAGATATCGGTCGTTTAAGTCTATAAAGACGATTAGAAAGGAATGATAATCCGAGCCGAAAATAACTAACATGAATATCGGTTGAAAGGAATATTAAGTTTTGTCAAAGTCAACATCAAAAAATAGTTGACTTGGTCAAAGTCAACGATTTTGAAAGGAGTCAAAGTCAACAAAAGTCAACCTTTGACATTTTGAATATTTTAAGAAATCGTTTGAATATTTAGAGTAAAGATAGTTGGAAAATAAGTTTATAAAAGTTTGACAAAAGATTAGGTTTAAAATCCAAGATTTCGATCGTTTTCAAAGGATAAATATATGTCGAAAAAACGTACGTTTTGCGAGTAAAAATAGTAATATATATGATGTTTAAGATTGCGATTACGTTTTAAGTCCGAAACGTATATTTATCAGTATGTATTACTTTGTATATGTTAATATATGTTTACGTATACTTATTTTTGTCCAAAATACGCGAAATTACGAAATCAGCACCTAGTGCGGCGCACTGGGGATTCCGTGCGTCACACTGAGCTTATGACCAGACCCACTGCGTTGCAGTAGAGGGTCACTGCGGCGCAGTGGTGCATCAGTGAGCAATATCCAGTTTTTAGTTTTTACGTTTTAGTATCGATGGGTTAGTTTAAGTCTTATGTAAATATGTGCAGGTTGGTGTTTGAAGTTATTTAGTATTAGTCCATATGTGAATTTAGGTAATTTAGGTAATTTTTACATATTTATACATATAGTAATTTGTAAGATTTTACATAGTTTTAGTCATTTTCACCAAAAGTGTTTATAGTTAAAGTTTGCATATGATACTTAAGTTAAAAAGTCCAATTTGTCCAAGATTGGGTTAAGAATGTTTTCGGCAGGAATTTACTAATATTTCCTATATGAAATTATCCGGTTTTTACATAAGTTCAAAATATGACATTTTAGGTTAAATTTGCTAATAACCTATTAACATGGTAATTAGTCGTATATTATGTCAACTTTTACGTTTTCAACCGTTTTAACCTTTTTGCATAAGTATTTAGGTGAGAATCTAATGATAAAGAGAAACAAAAAAGGAAATATTAAGAGGTTTGTAGGGAGTACCGAAGACCTCCGCAAAATCTACAACTTGTCGGAATCGTTTAGTAACCCTTTGGGACAACCGCAAATTTTGAGGTACTAATTCCGAGTTTCACTTTCTTTATTTATCGTTATTTCATTTTGACCCAATTTACTATTTCGATTTATTACACTTTCGTTTGTGTCGGATTTTACATATTACATATTGTTTATGTCCTTCGTGACAAAAACGTGTAATTAACTAAGTGCCTAGCAAGTATAAGTATTCTCGTAGGTTAATATTGGTATATTTAAGCCTTCGTCTTTTCGAAAAAAATTAACGTTAAAAATATTACAAAGTTAGTCCTCTAACTAAAAATTTATTACAAGGTTAGTCCTTTAACGGGAACTAACGGAATCTATTCCAAATTAAGTCCTTTTAGCGGACAAACTAACGGATCAGAATTTGAGCATAGGTGCGTCGCCTCTATGGTCTAGGGCGACGCCCTGGTCTGCTGGCCAGATCTTGACAAAAACGCCTTTAAGCTCCTTGAGATCCCACCCCACATGCCTACACGTGATTTCTGCCCAAAACCTTCCCATTTTGGTGTGAGATGAGTGAAATGTGGATCCTTGACCACTTCACAACATCTCTCATACCACTTCTCACCCTTAAACTCTCTCTAGCTTCCTTTCATTTCCAGAGCTTTTAGAGAGATAAGCCACATTCAATAGTGGTATTTGGGTTGAGAAAGATCAATTGAAGACATCTTTTAGTTCATACATCTTTCGGTAACTGATTTCCTCCTAAAATTTATCTTTTTATTTACTCTAAGTTCCTTCTTTTGACATATAGAGTATACTAACCAACCTCTTTTGTTCTTGTAAGGAATACATCCAACAAAGCTTCATTTTCCGGCTTGTTCTTGAGTTGGAAGGTTTCCATCCTTGAAAAACTCGGTAAGCAAATCCTTTGTAAACACTTTTCCTTCATTTTCTTTCTTCTTGAAATCCATCTACTAACATATTCTTTTTCTTCTTGTTTGGAGCTCGTATTCTCCACACTTCCTTCTTATCATCTTTTCCGTTTTTTTCCTTTGATTCATCACTTTCTCACCTAAACTTATATAAAAACTTGTAAAAATGGATAATATGGTTATAATCTAAAAGTTGTTATAGTATGTATTAAGCTTGCCATGTTAATAAGTTATTAGAAAACTTAACCTAAAAACGTGATGTTAAACTTATGTAAAACCGGATAATTTCATATAGGGAATATTAGTAAATTCCTATCGAAAATGTTCCAACACTTTCTTGAACTTAGTGGACTTGTAAATCTAAGTATTTTACATAATCTATATTATTAACAAACTAAACCAAAGATAACAAAAATCTTGTAAAGAACTATATGTATAAATATGTATATTCTATATAAGTTCATTTATGAGTTATTTTACTAAATAACTTCTAATAACAACCTGGAAATTCGCTTAAGAGGTAACCTAATCTACCGGTACTAAAACGCTAATTAAACAAAAGCTGATTTTTGGAACACTGAGCACCAGTGCGCCGCCCTACGCCATAGGGGCGACGCACCGGGCTTGTTTTCCAAACCAGTGTGACGCCCTGGTTAGCCAGTGTGCCACAGCCGCTACTGTTTCGTCTTTTTCGCGTATTTTGGACAAATTTGTGACGACCGTCTTATCTTAGGTCGAGTGTATTAACTTTTAACCTCGACTCCTTATGTGATATAACTATTATCTGTGGTTTTGGAAGCATAAGCTATTTGTTAAGTTAACTCGTTGTAACTCATGCTAAAGCCTTAACGTATGATTACGTTACACAAACTCGGTTCGGATGTGTCTCGGAGTCGGAATCGAATCAATAAAAGACCAATTATACCAAGAAGACAAATTATGCATTTGTCTAAATTCATAACATTACAATATTGCATAACGAAAATCTAAATAATAGTTGAAATGTTACTAAACAAGCTTAGAAAAGAGATTACGTTTTTGTAAAACTAAGTTGGATAGTTGTTTTGATTTTTGGTGAAATATGGATAAAACTCGAAATTTGGACAACTTTATACTCTAAAAGAAGGCTGTTTTGTAAAAATCATAATAAATCAACCGTAACTCCGTTTTTGATGAATAAAATATCATTGGAAAGGAATAAAAGTCTGCTTTCTAATGGTTATGGCCATGATTATTGAATGTGATATTAAGTTGATCGAAAATGTCATAAAATAGTTGTTGTCCATATTTTTATTAAAAAAATGAAAAAAAAAGAAGAAAAAAAAAATGAAAAAAAAAAATAATAATAATAATAATAATAATAAATTAAACACACAAATTAGTCACCCACTTAGCATGCTAAATAATTTCCACCTTACAGTTAAGGTGGCATGATAAGAATGAGTGCATAAATGACTCATAACTAGTCATTTGTATATATTCAAAATCTCATATTCATGAAACTCTTTACATATTACATACACACACATACTTTGGAGTTTGAATATTAAAGAGGGTTTTCAAGGAAGCTTGGTGTTTTGAATCAAAGAAATTACAAGATTATTTGGGGTAAAATCTTTGTTTAACTCTCATATAGTTTTATTAATAACTATTAATTTTAGTATGTAAACTATCATTTAATATGATATCTTGATTATATATTGATTAGAAGACTTGAATTGAAGTTATACAAAAATTTGTTATTATAAACATATTATGATTTTGTAATAAGATATATATTTTTGGTGATATTTTGGATGTAAATTATTATTGAACATATGTATATATATATCATAAATTATGATACTAAAATCATGTATATAAAGTTAGATTATGATAATTTTTTTACCTAAAGAACAAATAATAAACTTGAATTTGATAATAAAAAGTGTCATAAAACTTGTTAAGTATGCTTATAAACTAATATATTATGACCTAAAATTGGTATCAAAATGATTAATACAAAGTTTGTATGTAAACATGTTAGGTTATTAGACATGTTAAAATTGTTAAAAGAGATAAAATCAAATTGTTATAAAAACTTAATAAATTAGATGAATTAAAGTGTTAAAATATTTTGATAAAACTTGACTTATAAGTAATATATCGAAAGAATGAAATAACACAAAAATCGGACTAAAACGGAATTGTGAATCGGTAAAAGGATATTTGGACTAAGATTAGTAAAACAAGTATTTGACAAAAACGCATATTCGGACTTGAGGACTATATTTGGACTACGCGAACATAAGACTTTTGAATGTTATTTTGGGACAAAAACGCTTATTTCAGACGATAACGGAATTATTTGGACGAAGATTAGTAAACGGGTATTTTGAACGAAAATGAATTAATAACAATTAAACGTAACGAAAGGAGACTAATAATACGTTAATAAAAACTTATTATAACTAAAACGTAGTATATTTATATACTCTTTTGGTATTATAGGACAACGTTGATTCCGACCGACTAGCTCGAGATTCGACTTATATACCGACACTTCGAAAAGTGAGTTACACAACCCCTCTTTTAAACGTTTTATATACATTTTGGGGTGAAAATACGAGTTGCATACTTAAAACGTTATTTCAAGCATACGCTTATACATTATCGATGCTTGATACTCAAACTTATTTGCATATCGTCTTACACATGTGGAATGTTCCACCGTTGAGGTAATGACGGTATATACTTATATTGCCAGTGATCGTTTATGGTTGTCATATGTTATCGAATTATCTAACATATTGACGGATAGCCACTTTAAGTCCCGCTACCACTTGGTTGCTATTAATCCCTTTGGAAACGACTGTTAATAATTTATGGATAGCACTATTAGGTTAGTTGCAAATACCCTCTCCACTAAGATTCAGTGGTGCATAGTTATTAATCGGGTAAACTACAGGCTTAGCAACGTAACCCTTTTATCACTGGGCAATAATAGGATCGTCACATAGCCGTACACTATGTGGTCGATACCTATATACATAAAACTTATTCATATCTTATACATGTGTTTAATGGGTTTAAAACTTTATATTCTTTTACTACATGCTGTAGCTCACTAACTACGTCTCTGGTAGTTAACATTTTACTCGTATTTTTCAGGCAACGAGTAAGTCAGGAGACGCCTTTTCATGCGGTTAGCTTTTCCGGGTTTTTGCTCTTAAGGACTTCAAGTTCAGGAATGGTTTGGGTGTTGAATTCGGAAGTCTTAATATAAATGTTATGTAATTTAAAATATTATCTTTGTAAACTTAAAATATATGTTTTGTAATATATAAGCTTTGATTTTTATCTATATGCTTGTGCAATGACAACCATGCTCTTCACGCCCCGTGTTTCCGCTTTAGCGGGGTGTGACAAAATTTAAGTATACGTAAACCTATATTAGTATAGATAAAGTATTATACACTGAAAAACATACGTTTTTTGGACTCAGAACGTAAAACGCAATCTTAAACGTCATATTTATTACTATCGTATTCGTTAAAACGTCCATATTATCGTCAAATCACTTATTTCTTCGAAAACGATCAAAAACCTTGATTTTAAACTTAATCTTTTAACAATCTTTTATAAAACTTATTTCCAACTATATTTTACTCAAATATTCAAAATCTTAAAATATAACGGTTTGGAGTTTTGTTCTAATACAGTCATGTTTTAAACTTGATTTTAAAGTTGATCTTTGAACAGATAACGGTTTGGAGTTTTGTTCGAGAGAGTTTGATAAGTTTTGTAGAGATGAAGGGATTTCTAGACATCTTACAGTCCGTAATACTCCTCAACAAAATGTAGTAGCTTAACGAATGAACATGATTCTATTAGAAAGAGCTCGATGCTTACTTTTGAATGCCGAGTTAGATAGAAGTTTTTGGGCTGAAGCCGTCATCACAACTTGCTATCTAGTAAATCGGTCACCTGCCACCGCTATTTGCAAAACTCCTATAGAAATTTGGTTTGGAAAGCCTGCAGATTATTCGAAGCTTCGCTTTTTTGGATGTCCTTCATATTACCAAGTTAGTGAAGGAAAGTTGGACCCGAGGGCGAAAAAGGGCTTTTTTATGGGATATGGTGATGGAGTTAAAGGATATAGAATTTGGTCACCATCTGAGAGAAGAGTTATCTTAAGCAGAGATGTGACATTTGATGAGGATTAAATGTTTCCTGTGAAACAAGATCCGAGTGATTCGAAGATTCATGAAGGTGTTCCTGAAAAGGTGCAACATGATGTTGCACATGTTCCTGAACATATGTTAGATTGTATTACTCCATTATTGGTTAATAATGACGTTGAACCAAATTCACCACATAGAGATGATCAGACAAATTCAAGACACTTGGAACACGAACAAGGCAGGACTATAGCTCTCGACAGATCTCGTAGAAACGCAAAAGCACCTAATCGGTATGGTTTTGAGGATTATGTAGCTTATGCGTTACAAGGAGCTGAAGAAGTGGAATGTCTTGAACCGGGTACTTATCAGGAAGTCATTTCTTCTAAAGATTTTGCTATGTGGATTGCAGCTATGGTTGAAGAGATTGAATCTCTTTATAAGAATATGACATGGAAACTAGTGAAACATCTTAAAGGAAGAAAAGTTGTTGATTGCAAGTGGCTTTTCAAGATTAAATATGGATTATCAGGTTCCCAAGACATCAGCTTCAAGGCACGTCTAGTTGTGAAGGGATTTAGCCAAAGGGAGGGAATTGATACAACGAGATATTCTCTCCAGTTGTACGACAAGCATCTATTTGGGTGTTACTATCTTCAGTAGCACATCATGACATGGAGTTAGAACAGTTAGATGTGAGGACCGCATTTCTTCATGGTGATCTTGAGGAAGAAATTTACGTGAGTCAACCTGAAGGATTCATTGTTCAAGGCAAAGAGGATTACGTTTGTAAGCTTCAAAAATCGCTCTATGGTTTGAAGCAGCCACCCAGAAAATGGTACAAGAGATTTGATAGCTTTATGGTAAAGCATGGTTTTAGTAGAAGTCTTTATGATTGTTGTGTCTATCATAAGAAGGTGGTGTATGCATCATTTATCTACTTACTCTTGTACGTTGATGATATGCTTGTGGCAACTAAAGATATAGAGGATGTTAATTCGTTAAAAAAGCTTCTTAACACAGATTTTGATATGAAAGATTTGGAAGCAGCTCGAAAGATTTTCGGTATAGAAATAATTCGAGATCGAGAACATAGGAAGCTTTTCTTGTCACAGAAAAGTTTTATCGAGAAGATCATTTCTTTTATTAGTACGTGTTCAGCAAAACCGGTAAATACTCCTTCTCCTGCAAATTTTCGTTTGTATGCCGCTTGTGCTCCCCAATCTGAGGCAGAGTTAGAGTTTATGTCGCGTATTCCCTGTGCTAGCGCAGTACGGAGTTTGATGTATGTGATGGTTTGTACGAGGCCAGATATTGCTCCTCTATGAGTGTTGTGTCGCGATATATGGCTAATCCAGAAAAAAGAACATTGGAATGCGGTGAACCGCATTTTTCGATATTTGAAAGGGTCATCGGACGTTGGTCACATTTACGGTGGTAAACGTGAATGCTTAGTTGTCGGATACTCAGATTCAGACTATGATGCAGATCTTGATGCTAGAAGATCGTTGACACGTTATGTTTTCACTATTGGAAATTCGGTTGTAACTTGGAAAGCTACACTACAAGCATCAGTAGCTTTATCTACTACTGAAGCAGAGTATATGGCTTTGACTGAAGCAGCTAAGGAGGGAATTTGGTTGAAAGGTCTAATTGAAGATCTTGGTTTTCCTCAAGACCAAACAATTATTTTTTGTGATAGCATGAGTGCTATTTGTTTGGTTAAAGACCAAGTATACCATGATCGGACTAAACACATAGATTTACGTTATCACTTTATTCGTACCGAATAGAGAATCAAAGTGAAGAAGATTGGAACTGCACACAATACCGTTGATGTGTTTACAAAACCGGTTACTGTGAGCAAGTTTCGTCATTGTTTAGATTTGCTCAATATTGATAATTGGAAATATGGTAATTGAAGAGTTCAAGTCAAGGTGGTGATTGTTAGATAACGTGACTTAATCTAGAAGAGTAATTTAGTTAATTGGTATTTGACTCGTTCTGGTAATTTGATTTCGTTTAGAATTAGGATTTGTTATAGTCGGCTAGTTGTCCTATAAATAGAAAATAGCAAAATTAGAATTTATATATTTGAATTTGAATATGAATTAAGCATTTGTTCGTATGCTTTCATGTGTGTGATCCTAATAATTACTAACCTATGAGAGAAAAATAATTACTCACAAAGAGTTTGTAATTAGTCCCATTAGTTTTTGCCACACCAACTCTTTATTAGCAAGATTTTTCCAAGATTTTCATCTATGCATGCAAGAAAAATAATTAGCAACATATAAGACACTTGAAGTTATTCTTGAATAAAAACTAAGTGGAGATAGAAATGGGTCAACATGTAAAATAATCATGCGACATCTGGTCAAGAAGGCAACGGGCAATCTGGGAAATTAAGCTAAGTTGGGAACGGATCAAATTGATCAACGGGTAAAATTAAGCTAAGTTGTGTTATGTACGTTTTGTACCCATCACATGCTTCATATGTAGATGCTCCATTGTAGTATCATGAGAAATAAAACTTTATGATGTGTAAATCTATTTAAAAGTGGTAACGAAGACGATTTTAACTGATTTGCCAAACAATGGTTCAAAATGGTTTGCAGATTATAGTTATCGTTTAGAGAAAAACATTGTACCTTTCAACGGATTTTTTTTTTTCATTTGATTTTTCATTCACGAACCCAAAAGAAAGGAAAACCGCTGAATCCATTTTTTAGCCAAATACCATTTTCCGTTGTGGTGGGGTAAACAACCAGATCATTATGTTATAAATCAGAATCCCTATCATGCTCCTGAAAATGTTTTATATAAGTTTACCTCTGTTACCGATTAAAGGAACCTCTAAAACTTGACGAAGAGTAGTTGTATTTGTGTCCATCAATTCAAAGTTCACATGACAACCTACTCGTTAGAATAAAGAGTTAAATACCCAAAAATAAAAGCACCAACAAACCAGTTAAATCCAGTTTCAAAGAAATTAGCTATAAAACTTACCTCATGGAATCTCTAGGCATTTCATCGAGCACTCCTAAAACTACAAAAATTGTTTATTACCATCCATGATTTCAGTATAAAAAAATATTTAAGTAATAGTAAAAGCAGTAGAAGAAACTAAGCAGTTACAAATTTAAAGAACAATTTCAAAATAAGTTCTAGATATTTTGAAATAATTTTAGAATTCGAGCATGAAAGTACCATGATTGAGATTTGAAATTGGAAATTAGGGTACTGGAAGAAAAGAAGAAGGAATGAAAAGTAACTGATGGTTGTTAAGGTAAGAGCGATTGTGATGGTAAGGAGCGCGGATCAAGTAGTAGCTGAAAATTAGATTAAACCGAACAAAGACGCGACTTAGAATGGACAGGTAAAATTTCATTTTAAAATGTCAAATAACACAAAAATTACATCGTATTCTTGCTACGTGACGGTGTTAAATATATATAAGACATATTGTTAAAAACAATGCAGTGTGTTTTGCTTTTTTTTAAAAATGTTTAAATATGTTTTGAATTAATTATTGTACTATCTTTCACTCCAAGTATATTAACTTAATTTTTATTTTTATTCTATTTATATTATATGTTTTGTGTATATATATATATATATATATATATATATATATATATATATATATATAATTTTAAATTATTATTACAGTTATTAATTTAATTAATTATAAGAATAATTATTTTAAAAGTCTTAAATATCATATATAAATATATTTATTCTAATTGTTATAGAATTTTAAATATATTTTAAAATGATTATGATTAAACATTAAATTACACGTTACTATTTTATTTATTTATATATAAGTTACAGAACTTATATATTAAATATTTGTAAAGATGTATTTAAAAAACTTGATGAATGACTTAAATAGTTTTATTATAATCAATGATTAAAATCAAAAGAAAAAAAATATGCATTATATAGTATTACAGATTATTAATGTTTGACTTGATTTAACATTAAATTAATGTGTAAGTTTTTAAACTCACTGTAACATGTGGATTGAAACATCCTTGTTCTAATTCCAGTTTTAACTTCTAAACTTGTTTAATATTAGTAACTAATATTGAACATTTTAATCCTAACGCAATTGAGACATAAAACTACAATTTAACTGCAGTTTTACGTAAATTTGGTTTACCTTTATATGATAGATGTAGGGTGACACATGACATCCAAGTACATAACTAGTTTCAAGTAGAAAACGGGCTTATAGAGATCACACACACGATTTAACAAAAAGAGATCGGTTTTATATAAGAGATCGATGTATTTTCCTCGAAGACACACCCGTTTTATAATCAATTGTGTCTTAAACTAAACGAGACCGGTTATAATAACCATCAGTCTATTTCCTTTTATTTAACCTACAACTACTTCTTTTATTATGAACCGATCAAATTTACTTCATATTCCACCTTTCAAAAATCAAAATTATCATATTCATCTACTTTTCTCTCTAATCTTCAAACCCTAATTTCTCTATCACCAAAATCGACCATTTTACAACACCAAATCTAACACATCAACCCACCATAATAAATCAAAATTGCCTAAACTCAACCATCTCCCACCAAACCATAACTTTATTCCGTCTACTTCCATATCATGCAACATCACTACCTTGTCTTCATCAATTTCCATCAAGCGACATCACCACCACGGCAATATCCGTTGCCACCATGCATTATCAACCACAACGCGTTCCTCAACCATTTCAACATGCATGTACCATTAGCATCGTATATTTAGCCATTCATTCACCCAATGTAGGATTATCTTTTCTCTTTGTATAGATTGTTATATGGGGTTACTTCTTTAGAATCATTGTGATGGTTAATATTATATGTAACACATCATCTTTTCATAACCTCAATCCTTAGACCTACCATTATCAAAACTCAATTATTAAAGATTACTATTAACATCACTCTAAGTCTCTAAAGTAAGCTTAAGAAAACTAAAATGCTCACAAAAAATGTGAGAATTGTGTAGAATTGTTTGTGCATTAAGTGGGTCATTTTCTTTGGGGTAGTTGACCTGCTCTCATTCTTTTTTACATATATTTATATTTTATGGAGTGTCATATTTTAAGAATACGATATATCCTCATGTTACATAGTATATTTTTAAATTTTAATAATGACAATTTTCGGTCTTTTTTATCCTAATTTATTATCTATGTAATTATTAGATTTATTAATCACATCTGTTTAAATATTTCACATTTAGATTTAAAGTATTTCATCATTTTTTTTTTTATCACTTTTTACAAAGAAATTTGTATTTATCTTGTTTAAAACATATACCTTCTTAACCATCTCTACACCGCCACTATTGCTACAGTCACCAAGGGATCCTCATGGACCTCATAATTGGAAGTTCGTCATCTTCTTTGTTTGTTCACCACCACCGGCGCCAGCCACTTGGTGCAATCTCCCACCGCCACCAGCCACCTCTTTCCTTGTAAAATTACGATAATTGGACACCTTTCCCGTTCATGGATTTGCACAAAATCTTATCAATTTTGGTTGGCAAAATCAAGTGAAAGAACTAAAACTGACAACAACAAATATGCAACATGAAGGTGGTTACCTATAGGGCGTTTGGAGTAAAAAAAAAAAAGTAACCAAATCACATTAAATAAAATTGAAATTAGTATATGAAAAGTTGACCAAAGTGTGAATATGAAAATGGTAAAGAATTCATCTAGAAAGAAGAAAATAATTAATCGATAGATCTCTCAAATATAAAGATCTAGTGACTAAGTTAGGACAAAGAATTATAGGCCTAGGAATGGGAGAGTAGGGACGAAGCTTCTCTTACCCAAGAAGTTCAATTGACCCACTTACGTTTTGAATATGCTACTAGTATGTAAACCAAAACTTTTGATATTGTTTAGTTTGTTTGATTGACCCTGCTAAGCTAATTTTTCCTTGTGTGACGAAATTAGTGGCGGCTTCGGGGTAGCCACATATACCCCTCAAGTCTTCGAATGTCATATTTTTAGTGTGTAAAAAATTTCGAAGATTTTTTATATGTTTATTAGGACATGTTGATTAATAGCTGATGATTTTTCTAGTGCTTGCTGTATTCACTAGATACCAAAGGATACTCCAATTTTGATTGTTGACTTTTAGTTTATTTTTTGTTAATTTCGATTGCTAGTTGGTACGTGGTTGAATGTTTCGATCGCTGTTTGGAGGTTACGCAGTTTTCGTTTTTAAGCAACAAACATCAATATTTGATTTTAATAATCGTTTTGAGGGTGTATTGTTAAGCATATTTATTTAAGTCGATTTCTTCAAGAGGTATCTTTTAGTATGATTTCCAAGTTTTTTTATTTGATTTTTAAATCCGGGCGAAATACTAATTATATCCTCTATTTAATTTCTGTCTTTGCATATGGAATTGTGCACTTTATATTATTATAATGAAATTTTTGTGTTTAAATACAATTGTTATTGTTTTTATTACAAAAGAGTTGGTTGCTGGAGTGGTAAGTCTGCGGCATCCACCGGTTCAAATCCCATTAGCTACTTTTTTTTTCTTTTTTTTTTCTATTGCTTTGTTGGGTTTCTTTAGGTGTTGGGTGTTGGGCTTTCTTCATCTTGGGCTTTCATTTTTTTTTATTTTTTTTTCTAGATCAATATGAAATAAAAAATATAGTTTGCGAATCAAATAATCTCAAGAAAACGATCCCTTTTTTTGGCTTGAGAATGTAAATATACATTGTTTAATGGTTAAAATGTAGGCTGGAAAATAAAACCCCGGACTCATGCGAAGTTGATACAAATATTTGTCAAAATATTGTAACTCTTAAATGGATTGAGTGAACTTGTCATCCAAGTTCCTCTTTATCTATTACATTATAATCTTTTTGTTATTATTATTATTTTTTATTTATTTATTTTTATAAGAAATTAGAGGAGAGTCGAGATTCTTTAGAAACTGAAAAACTAATCTTTGTGAAGATGTGCTGTGTACCATTGTCTTGAGTCATAAAGAACTTTTAAGTTCGTTTTAGGAAGGTAACGTCTTTCTCTAAATTTTTCTAAAGAATAAAATGAAAATGGGAGAAACACGTATCTAAAATCTCCACACTTAGTACCATATTTGACACGTTTACGACGTGTCGTATCAATAACCGCATGACATAGTATAAAATCAATCATCTCCGTCTGCGTTAAGGGTGAAGACCCAGTTACATTAACACACACGTCAAACCCTCCATCACAAGAATAAAGTAACACATCCGCATGACGTAAGGTTCAATCACGTTCTATCACATAGACCAATGTTAACTTCCTTACCAGCAGAAATACCATACCAGAAACAAATATCCATGAGAGTATCACGTACGATGTTATGTCGGTGTTTAATACCGAAAACGCCCGCACAAGATACAACATGATCTCCATAAATATCCCGTGCAAAAAACCTAGAACATGTAGAACACGGCATAGAGTCCAAAAACAAGGGTTAAACTTGTGTGAAATATATATATATATCTGTCAGTTTCTTCATGAGTTGGGGGGAAACGATCTTACTTGGGTTACTTAAAAGGTCAGTATTCAACGTAGTATTAAACACCCTCAAGGCATTGTCAAAATCCAGTCCATAAACCACAAAACTAGTAAACCGAAAAAGCTTAGTGTGCAAATCAGCAGACTGTAATCGGGAAGCAAGAAAGGCATATTTCAAAACATCACCAGCGGAGTAGACACCAAGTCCCCCGAAAAAAAAAGGTAAGGTGGCAAGCCTCCATTTCTGTAACACCCCGGCTAAAGCGGAATACACATGAGGCATTACAATTGTTCTCAACTCGTGTTCCTCTATTAGATTATAATAGACACATTTAATGGTATAAATGAATGCATTAAAGATGAATAAATGTTTTACATGAAAGTAACCGAAAAACGACAAAAGACTTAAATTATTCATTAATATTATTAACTAGGTCCAAGCTCTTATGTTTTCTTCAAGCAAACCTATCCATTTCCTGTATCATGTAAAAAGTAAACGTCAATACAAAAGGATTGGTGAATAAACAAGTTTAAGACACGAGTATAAAGTATTAAAAAGATTACGTAATAAATAGTATAAAAGTAATATAAATGAATATGTAAAATGTAGTATAAAAGAATGTATAATAAAAGAATATATAAAGAAAGTATAATATGTGTATAATGGCATAACACGCGTTTGTATCAAGTCTGATGTATATCATATGTGATCAAAGTCACATAGGGTCCGGTCGAGGGCCTCGACATTCACAGTAACACGTCGGAATGTCTAATAACGATCAATAGATCTATCACGTTTCCCGTTTAGTATATACATATAATGAATGATTGATTGTTTGAATGTTTGATTTATCGTGTGTGCATCCCATAATGATTGTGTCACTTGATTCATTCCAATGTTTGCCATAATACAAAAATATAGTATCAAATATGAATATAAGTACATATAAACATAAATGACTTTACTAATGAATATAATAAGAATGACTTTTATGAATGAATACAAATATGAATGAATTACGATGAATATAATACAAAAAAGTATACATATAAACATGATTATAAGTGAGTATATAAACATGAATATAAGTTTTAATATGAATATAAGTATAAATCTCAATATGAATATAAGTCTGAATATACACATAAATATAAGTATGAATATAAACATAAATATGAATATGAATCACCATATTACTATAACTATGAATATAGACATAAAATATAAATGTGAACATAAGTATGAATTAAACATAAAAGTATGAATATAAGTATGAATATGAATGTCATGATACAGCCCTAAGATTTATATAATAAAAAGGGCATCGAGTTTACTCACATGATTAAATACGGAGGTAGATACAGATACTAGATTATGAATACGGAATATGTTGAAAGGAACACCAAACTTGCCTTTACAAATCTAGAAATAAGAATAAATATGAATAAGAATATATCATGAATTTAGAGTTTTCTAGATTAGAGTTTGAATAGACAAGATTAATAAGATGATGATGGTAAGCTTTGAGTAACATAAAAGATAAACATGATTATGATGAAAAACAATAGAATTGGGAACCTTTACAATCGATTATGGAAGACTTGAAGTTTTGATTATGGAGCTTTGTGTGGGTTTGATTTTTGACAAGAAGACACCAATTTATAGAGTTTGATATGTGATAAAGAAAGGTCAAAATGTAACTCCCCTAATAATTAACTCCAAATTTAATTATTGTAGGTTACAAAAAGAAATGGTTAAAGAGGTGTTTAAAGCCATAAATAAGAAATGTGTAACTCATTTGACCAAACTTGAAGGCTAAGAACAAGGAAACATACATACATACATACATACATAGTTCCTTGCATGCATGTATTAATTAAACTACTTGTCTTTAACACATTACTAGAATTACTTGCATTTATATAAGTCCATGTGTATAAACACATTTTAGTGTACATTAATGTACACATGCAAGATAACACATTAATAATGTTACAAGGTTTAAATAGAATTAAGATAACCCAAATATACATAACTCAAATCGAACTTTTATAAATCGTCAAATGTATACAAGTCCGAATTAAAGTTACAAGTCAAGTATCGGGTCGGATTCGGGCACGGTGTTACAGTCTCCACAACTTTAAAGATTTTCGTCCTCGAAAATTATGGTTGACTAGTACCCGGTTGATTTATGAATAAGTGCGGATATTTGGATTTCATGTGATCTTCTTGTTCCCATGTAAACTCTGGTCCACGTTTAGATTCCCAACGTACTTTCACTATTGGAATTGAACTTCTCCTTAGTTTCTTGATTTCACGGTCTAAGATTTCAACAGGTCACTCTACGAAGTGCATAGTCGAATCGATTTGGATTTCATCCAATGGTACATGTAGATTTTCATCAGCTAGACATTTTCGCAAATTAGATACATGAAAGACTGGATGAACATTCTCTAGTTCGGTCGGTAACTCAAGTCTATACGCAACCTTACCCACACGCTCGATGATTCTGAAGGGTCCAACGTATCTCGGGGCAAGCTTCCCTTTCTTGCTGAATCGTACCACGCCTTTCCAAGGTGAAACCTTGAGAAGAACGCGATCATCAACGACAAATTCAAGAGGCTTTCTACGCTTATCGGCGTAACTTTTCTGACGACTACGAGTGGTGGTGAGGTTTTCGCGTATTTTTACGATTTTATCCGTTGTCTCTTGTATCAATTCGGGTCCAGTTATTTGCGTTTCCCCAATGTCGTGCCAACATACCGGCGATCTACATTTACGACCATATAAAGCTTCATAAGGGGCCATGTTTGCACTCGTATGATGACTGTTGTTGTAGGAGAATTCGATAAGTCCGAGGTGTGAGTCCCAACTACCACCGAAATCGATGACACAGGTTCTCAACAAATCCTCTAGTGTTTGAATAGTACGCTCCGATTGACCATCAGTTTGAGGATGGTAAGCGGTGCTGAGATTCAAGCGAGTTCCAAGTGCGGATTGAAGAGATCTCCAAAATCGAGATATGAATCGACCATCACGGTCAGAAATGATGTCAAGCGGTACTCCATGAAGTCTTACTTTGAGCTAAGCGTTCGACACGATAAGTTTCACAAATAGGAATGAAGTGAGCGACTTTAGTCAAACGATCAATGATTACCCAAATACTGTCGTAACCTTTTGATGAACGTGGAAATTTGGTTATAAAGTCCATCGCAATGCCTTCCCATTTCCACAACGGGATTTCGGGTTGAGTTAACAAACCTGAGGGCTTTTGATGTTCGGCTTTAACCTTCAAACAAGTTAGACATTTTTGAACGAATAAGAATATATCCTTTTTCATGCCTGACCACCAATAGGAATGCTTCAAATTATGATACATTTTATCGGCACCAGGATGAAACGAGTATCGAGTATTATGAGCTTCTTTCATCACAAGATTACGAAGATCATCGATTGAAGGTATCCTGTCACACCCCGCGAAATGGTGGAACCGAGGTGTACAGAGAATACGGTATCAGAGATTCAAAGGTTACATCAACATAAGTAAACCAAACATAATCAACATAGATAAATAAGTTTAAAATAGAATACTTTATTACAATCATCCGAAATTGGGATACTAAGGAATTAACAAAGCAAAATAAACCCCATGCAAGTAATCCACGTAGCCACCAAGCATAATCAATCAAAAGTGTAAGCTCAAATCCCTGAAAAGCGTTAAAATACGACGTCAACATAAAGTTGGTGAATTATTCGCAATAATTAATAAAAACATAATAGGATAAAGGTTTTCAATACGTTTTGACCCAAAAGTGTTATGATTTGAAGATAAGTCATTTGAAAATGATGTTTCAAAATATATGTGAAGTATACAAAACCTTTTGATAAAATACTCATACATATACCATAAAAATACCATAATCGAATCATAAAATACATACTGGATAGATAATAGCTTTAGGAACATACGATACACCTGAACCATAACAATACTGGCAACTAACCCCACCTAGTGTCTTAAGCTAGGTTGTCCTCGAAAATCACGGTCATAACATTACTAACACGGACAGGGCGCATCCATCATCCATCGTGTTAGAAATGAGGGCTTGTTAGACCCATATAGCGCTATATATATAAACTGGCGACTAAAAGCTAACAGGTGTGTATACGGAGCCTTGTACTACCACAAAGGCGGTACAAGTTTGGGTAAGACTCATCTAAAGCATTCATATCCATAATACATACTCATAATACATATAACATAAAAATACATTTATACAACGCTAATCATGCCCAAAAAGTATAAAAAGGATAAAAAGGGCAACGAATAACTCACGGAATAGCAAAGCAATCCAAACACGATATGTCGGGAAATAATCAGATACGGTCAAGCTTCCACGTCTAAGTGCCCTAAACATCACGTAAATAAACATGTCTAAGTATCTCTAAGTCTAGTGGGATATGTCTTAACGATTAACGTTTTATACGGGTTTTAAAATGACCAAAAGGAACATCGATTTAGCAAACGTTTCGGAAAATACAGCAATCAGTTACGCATCACGTAACTGAGAGTTACGTGACACGTAACTAAGACTTACGTGACAAACAAGTTACGGGATCAAGAAAGGAGTTACGGGCATAGTTACTTGACAGACAAGATACTTACGTGAGTTATAAGTCACGTAAGTGACAATTACGTGCTACAAGGCCTTAGTTACGTGATCAAGAGGACTACATACGTGATTAGTTACTTGATTTGGCTAGTTACGTGATCCAGGGGTGATTTACGTGATCAGTTACGTTCACGTAACCCAGTTACGTGACGTAACTGGGTTTTTACGAAAAATTACATTCGGGATTCGATTTCTGAGTGTTTTAGGTGTCAAAATCATCCCATATTGGAAACCTATGTCCAGAATACGTTTAGGTACAATAACCCTCAATAAAATCCGAGTTTTGATGGTGAAAAGTGGTATTTTCGTGTTTGAATAAATAAAATAAAGTTTAAAACAAAATCGATAGAAAACTTACTCGATCGAAACGAAAATTGGAGGAATGATAGAGGTGAATACGGTGAACAATAATCAAGCTTCGAAATTGAATTCCAACGGTCGGATCTCTAGATATGTTAGAGAGAAGTTG
>CAJVGC010000060.1:129836-176173 GCA_910822075.1 Senecio squalidus
ACCCCTCATCCTTGAGGCAATCCTCGGTGAGAGCCTCCTGCTGAGCCTGAATAATACGAGCCTTCAAGCTCGACTGAACAGAAACCATCATAGCCCGAACTCTCACCTGCTTAACCGACTCCTTGCGACTCAACGCATCGGTTACCGAACTTGTCCATTTTGCCTAAGTACCCTAAAACAAACATAACATAGTCTAAGTATCGCTATCAGTCCAGTACGGTTTAGCCTTGTCGGTTAAGGTTATAATATAAAGTTTTATTAAAGTACTCCAATGATTTCCAAGTCGAGTCAAAATGACGGATCAAAGAGACGATGTTCCGCGCCAATAAGGACGATAGGAAAGATATTGATATTTCACGACATAACTAACTATTAGGAAGGAATGATATTCCGAGCCGAAAACTAACAGGAATATCGGCTGAAAGGAATACTGTTACCAAAGAGTTTATGAGATCGACCAAGGTCAACGTCAAAGGCGTTGACCTTGGTCAAAGTCAAAGATGTTGACTTGGTCAAAGTCAAAGTCACCAATTTGAAGGAAGGTCAAAGTCAACGTAAAAGTCAATTTTGACAATTGAGAGTTAAAAGTCTTTTAGTTTTCTAAATAATAGAGTAAAATAGCTTTTGAAATAATTTTATAAAAAGTTGTCGTTAAAACGTTATTTGATGACGAGTTAGCGATTTGCAGCAAGGTGTTTTTATCGAAAGTAGTTTAAACGCTCGTTGTAAATACAGTATTATGTCATTTTTGATAATGTCGACGTCTTTGAGTCCAAAGACGTTGTTTTTAGCATGATATAGTATTTATATATGTATATGTTTACTAATATAAGGTTTTAGGTTGTTTAAAATCATAAAATGAATTTGAGGCTTCGCTGCGACGCGCTACAAGACAAGGACGTGTGCAAAATCCGAAAACTGGAAAACAGAACCCGGTGCGTCGTCCTAGGCATAGGGGAACGACGCACTGGGTCTTTCCAGCTTTGCGAAAATCGTCGTTTAATCGAAAACTGATTTGTTTGACGTTTTAAGGTTAAAAGTAAACTGTCTAAAAGTTAAGTTATGTTCAAATAACAGTTACTAAGCTTTATATATATGTATATGTGTGGTTTTATATACTAATATAAATAATAAGTTAATTTCGGTTAAATTCACATTTTAACATATTTTAGTCCAAATCTTCAAGAATCACAAGTGTTGGTCTAATATATTAACCTAACCATTTTATCAAGGCTTAAACTGAAAAGTAAAGATAATAATGAAAAAGAGAGGGAGATTAAAGGTAGTAACAATTTACCGATTTCACCCGCAAGAATTCTACTATCTTTACTTCGCCCGAAAAGTTGAGACTTTGGAGGTGGTGGTGAGGAGATAACCGGCTCCAAAACACAATAACACCCACCACCATTAGTAAGGAGTCTCAAATGAAAGGAAACAAATGGATTTCTGAGGAATTTACTTACCAAAACTTAAGATGAAGTTTTCTCCAAAAAGGGTAGCCAACTCCAAAGTAGTGGATGAAATATGGAAACAAAAGATCTCCATTAACACATAAACAAGAAATGTGTTAGAGATTTCAACTAGAAAGAAAAGTAGAGAGCTTTTGGAGAGATTACTTACCAAAACCAAAAATGACGGTTCTCCAAAGAAATCACCGAAACTCCACGAAACGGAAGTATGAAGCTTGTAAGACAAAGGAAAATAAGATTTTGTGTTAGAAAGCTCTAACAAAATGGAAGAAAGAAAGAAAACTGAAGGAAGTTCAACAAAGAAAACTTACCGAAATGTGTAGAATGAAAGGATGATTGTAGGAGATATTCTTCACCACTTGCTTCCTTTGATTCTCACTTCAAAATGGAGGTAAGAAGCTCTCAATTTCTCTGGAATATTGGGAGAGAAAGAGAGAGTTTGTGAAGTGAAAATGAGAAAGAAAAGGATAAAAGTGGTTTGATGTAACTTTTGCATTTTTGGAATGAGAGATGGTCTAAACACATTTAGAGATCCACAATGGGATCAAACACACCCAAATAGGGAAGATTGCAGGAGAAATCACGTGCATAAAGGTGTAGAATCTCAATATTTTGACTCAAAAGCCGTTTTGGAAATTAGCTGAAAATGAGGGAGGGGCGGCGCCCCTATGTCTCCAGGACGAGGCACTGAGGCCAAAAATGGCTATTTCGTTAAGTCACCGTTAAAGGATTAGATTTGTAACAGATTTCGTTAGTCTCCCGTTAAAGGACTAACTTGTAATAAATTTAGTTAGAGGACTAACTTTGAAATATAATTTTCTTAACCGACGATTACGACGTAAACACCCTACTTTAATAACACGAGAATACTAACTATTCGGCACTTAGACGATTATAAAGCTTACGTCTCGAGAGACGAAGTAATAAAACACAATAAAACCCGACTCAAATATACAAAACGTGAGTAAACATAAAACAAAATGAAAGGATTAAAATAATTGCGAATAAAAGAATAAATAACGGTAACGAAAAATACCTCGAAAAGACGGATTATCACAGTTAGAATTTTAATTTAATCGTCATTTGAATTTACCTCTAAGTTTACTAGTTGTGATTTGAATTTGTCAAAGATAGTGGTTAATATTGATATTAGTTAAGTTAATGATTATATCCTTTGAAGTAGTGGGATGTGATTTCTTTAGTTAATTACATAAATGATTTTCATGTTTCTTTGGATATGGCCGATTTCGTCTTTGTGGTTTATTTTTTCAAATATTTTCCTTGTGGTTTGTAATTGATACGGATCCGGTCCATGAGTCCAAAAGTACCGTTAATTCCCATGGACTATAACTTTTTATGAACCACAAGGACTGAAATTGTAAGTGTCACAAAGCTACAAGAACTAGATACGTAATGGTTATAAACTACAAAAAGATGATCCGAGAAAAATAAACCACAAGGACCGAATCCATTATACCCGATAAACTGTAGAGACCATTTATCTTATTAACTCTTTCTTTTATATGAAAGAGTTATATCGTTATGTTCTTAATTTAGAAAATAAGAAGAAAATTGTTTTAAGTTAGTAGTTTCTCTTTTATTTTTGACTAGAATGGTCATCTCGAATCGATGAAGTATTATTTAAACTCAATATTATTTAAACTCTCATAGGGAGTATGAGATATATAAATAATGACATCAAGAAGGTTTATGCTCATAGATTTTTCTTAATTTGATTGATGAATTAGTGTTATATAAAAAGAGTGGGAAAGCTCTTTGTATTATTTGAAATGATGGTGCGATTTTTTGAGGAAAGTAACCACGAAAACCAACCATTTTCCAATAATAGAATGCATACATTTACATTTATCGGTAGTCCGAGATCTTCTCTAATGGCATTGAGAGGCCTTGATTATATTGTATCCACACACATAAAGTTGTTTTCTTCTTCCTTTTCATCTTTAAGTATCTATATATTTTTTTATGCCATTGGGAAAAGTCCCGGAATAGAGCAAAACAACGTTAAGAAAGGAGAAGACAAAAACGGACAAAAATCCAAAGTTTTGTCTTCTCCTTTCCTTTTCGTGGGTCTGAGCTTAGACCCAGAAAAGAATCCTCATAATATTGCTCTGTTTCGTATAAATTTATACATTTTTATTTTTTTATTTGTTAGTTGATTGAATACTATCTCATTTGCTTTCATTCCACATTTTTATCATATCTACATATTGTTGGTGTTGATTTGGAAAAGGAAAAACATTTCAAAGATTTGTTGGTTCATCCTAATTGTCAATCTGATCTGATCTAATCTAATCTAATCTCCATAGCCTCTAAAATTTTGGTTTTCTCGCTCTTTGTTTCTCCATTTTCGGTCTACTGGTAAAATAATTTTGTTTGTTTGAGAAGACGAAGCCCACTTCGGGTTTGGTGGGCTTCGTCTAAACCTCATTAACAAAAAAAACCCGTATATTTGAAAAAGGAAAGATCTATCTTCTCCATATAATAACATTGGATCATTTTCTTAGCTTTCAAAATGCTAATCTACTTTGTTACTTTCATCTCTTTCGTTTTATTCTATAAATACTCTCTTCCCATCAAGCAACTTCCAACATGGGCTAGTGAAATGAGACTCTTCTCGTTCTATGCTAGTGTTTTAAGGAATGTACGTTCGTTAATGTTCAAATCAAATATGGCCTCGAGGACAAAGAAAAATAGTTTTAGCAAGTTGAACAAAGATACTACAGGGAAATTTGGAACTAATGAATTAAGTCTATTGGATTTGCCTGATTTGGCTTTGGAAACCATTCTGGAAAAGCTTGATCCTGCTGACCTTTCTAGAACGGCTTGTGTTTCTACTTATTTAAAAGACATTTGTTTGACGGATTACCTTTGGAAGCGCCATATGAAACAGAAATGGGGAAGAGTTATCGGTTTGGCTGCCCAAAAAGACTTGGAGTTGCATATCGCATCTCAAAAAGACTCTTTTGATGGCAGAGAAAAAAAATGTTTTTTGAGGGTTTATTTGTCTAAATTTTGGCATGTTATGATGTTTATATTTGGCCGTTCAGATGAGAAAAGAAAGTGTTCTCGACCATTTGATGGTTATTCGATTGTGTCATGCTTCCGAGCCCTTGAGACTGGCACGTTCTGGTTTCCTGCTCAGGTCTTTAATCGTGAGGTATCCTCGTCTCACTCCTTTATAAACAAATTTTCAGAATATCTTATTTTTTTATAGTGTTTTATGCTAAAGTTTTTCTATAGATTATTAATATTTGGGTTATGTTCAAATTCTTGGTATTACAGAATGGGCATGTTGGGTTTGTCATGTCATGCTACGATGCGGAGCTACGCTATGATTGTTATACCGATACTTTTGAGGCTATGTAATATCAATAAAAATCTTTAACTTATATATTTCTAATTTCTACATATAGCAATAAAAAATAGTGACATTTAAAAGTTTTGTGTTTGGTGGTACAGATATCCACCACACGGGCCAAGGGAAGTTGCGGCAGAGAATGGGGTGACATGGGATAGGCTAAGGGAAGCTCGTGTTGATGATTCACCTCACGATCTTCACATTTCAGACTGTTTGAATGATTTGCGTCCAAAAGATCACATTGAAATTCAATGGAGAAGGAACAAACAGTTCCCTTACGGTATGTTCTTCATCCCTTAACATAAAAGTTCTTCTTATGATGAACAAAATCTGTAATATGTGATCTTGCAGGTTGGTGGTATGGTGTTATAGGGCACTTAGAATCTTGTGATGGTAATGACACTTACTGCCGTTGCCATGAAAGCGGTTAGTCAATCTTATTTCTCCTTCCAGAATAATCTGAAGCGGAAATTTCAACCCATTTAGCTACGAATTAGAGATTATGTTTTATCTCTAACGGATTGAACGACTAAAATGAAAAAACTGCTTAAAAGGAAAATGGTCAAATGGCTGGAAAGTTGACCGAAGTGTGTTTCTAATGCCTAACCCCTCTAAATTATTTAATTCATATGATTAGGTTATTATTTAAATATAAACTTCTAATCATATTTCTCACACTAATTATTTATGTCATGAGAGGTCAACTCAACTCCGACCAACTTGTACAAAATTACCTATTTTGAACGGTTACCGAACTTGTCCATTTTGCCACCTCTAATAATATTAAATGTTGATTTTTTCTTGGTCTATGAAACAGATACGGTGGTGCTCGAGTTCAAGCAATATGCAGTTGGCTCACGATGGAGACATATGAACGTTAACAGACATGACCATCATGAAGAAGGAAACGAGGCCGAGGGGTTCTATGGAGGAATCAAAAAACTATATAACAAAGATGAGATCTCTATGTGGCAACAATTTTGGCCAACTGATATCTTGGAATAACTAATCATATTCTTTTTACACTATATATGATAGCAAAGCAGATGGTTTCGTTATTTTGCTTTTGTTTTTTTCCTGACCACCACAGCATGTTTACCGAGGGAGTAATCGTGTCATTTTCGGGTTTGACTAAAACTCGAACCGTGTTTGAATCTGAATCGGGTTTGGTCAAATCTTTCCAAACCGGTTTGGTCAAAACCCGGGGCCGGTTTTGGGTGTTTGAAATGTAAACCCGGTTTGGGGTCGGGTCCAAACCGGTTCGGGTATAAAACCCGGTTTTGAGTTTTAATAAAAAAAAAAACGTAACTTGCAAAAACCCGTTAAAATTCGACTTTTATTATTCAATCTTGAAACACATCATACATAAACGTTGTATTCTAGTAAAAAAGCTTGGAAGACATCTTCAAAGCTTAATATTTCGATAATTATTAAGCAAAATGTTAAAAAAAAATACTATTTTTATATGAAATGTAAACTAATAACATTGGGAAAAAAAAACGTAAGTTGAAAAAACACGTTAAACTTCAACTTTTATTAAACAAACTTTTAACTCATCATACATAAACGTTGTCTTCTACTAAAAAAGCTTGAAATACATCTTCATAACCTTAAAATTACGATAATTGGAATAAAAATATTCGAAAAAGTACTATTGTTAATATGAAATGTAAATAATAACATTGAAAATTTGAAATTGATTTCTTCATTCTTAATCTTCGTCTTCGTCAATAAAGTCATCTTCAACGGGTTCATCTTTGGAGCTAGATCGGGAAGCTTCATCGATAGCGATTTCTCCATCGGAAAGTGATATTGCAACTCCTTGTTCCACCTCGATATCTAGTATTTCGTCTTATATTCTAGTTCGCCTTCAAGATTTTGGTGGTCTTGTGTACGTTCGGCCTCGTCTAAGTAATCCTTCAAGCAAATGCACATCTCCAATGTCGCCGGTGTGAGTCTTGTTCTTCGTAAAGATAATACCCTACCACTAAGAGAAAAAGCGGATTCCGAAGCTACCGAAGAAGGTTGGACGGCTAGTAGATCTTTGGTCATGGCGGCTAGAACGGGAAATTGAGATTTCGTGCTCTCCACCAAGCCAAAACCTCAAAGTTGGAGAATTCTTCAACTCGCACAGTGGCTAAAAAATTGGTTCCCGTATACCTCCCATATTCGGTATTTGTTTGGTCGTCCCCATCACTCGTAGCACGTTTAAGTGTTTCTCGTTTTAAATTGTTAAACAAGTCAATTTTCGGGTTTGTGCTAGTATAGGTTTCACAGGTCGACCCTATTGAAGAACTTGATTCACCAACATTTGATGGGGTTTTATACTTGTTAAAACTAGTATGGCACCCCCGCGATACAGCGGATGAAAAAAATCATATTCAACAATTTACACTTGGTTAATGATTTATGGTAATTTATCATTTGTCTCGTTACATATATGTGGAGTGTAATAGTTTAAAGTTCGGCCCTTCGGACAATATAAAAAGAATGTTATGGTAACAATTTATGGTTCGACCATTCATCGATAATAATTATTATGTCATATGATCGATTTTCTCAATTCTTCTCCACTACCCTAAGAAATCTCAAATTTGTAAGTAAAGAAAAATTTAGATTCTAACGGATTTAAATTTCGTCATAAACTTCAAAGAAACATGTTATGGAAAAGGAATTCAATTCAAATTCACTCAATTTTTTATAGATTTCGTGAAACAAACACATTCGCAGAATATTTTTCGTTCAGATCATTCAACCCATTGGGGTAATTCGACTCATTTGAAGATTAAGCCCATTTGCGAACATAACAAAAGTCTAATTTTCAGGTCATTTTGTTTTTTTTAATAGTGACGTCTAATAATTTCACGTTCGGTCAAAAAAAGAATTAAATATATTTCTTGAATAGTATTCCCGTATAAACCCATGTTTTCCATAAACAAAAGCTAATTTTCCTTCAACGATGCAACAACAATTAAAAATCCATTCAGACACTACGCTTTCTAATCGTTTATCGTTCTAGTTTTCAACCCGAAAAAAATATTTTCATTTAAGACATTCAAATTAAGTTTGTTTCCATGAATCCAATATGGTAACACATATTTTCGAATGTTGTAATGAAGGATAATCAATATGGTAACAAGGTTTATTAACCTTAGAAGCATAGTTCTAAATAGCGCGCTATAGCGCCGCTATAGCGGCGCTAAGGCGCGAGGCGTGGCATCGCCGTCACGAATCAGTTCATAGCGTTGTCTTAAAGCGTAGCGTGATGTAAGGCGCGCTATAGCTCCATATCGCACGCTATTGCGTGTGGCGTCGCGCCTTTTCTTGAAGCGTTTATTGTTATTTCAGATTTGGGCTTTTTCAATTCACCTATTTGGACTTATATCAAATGGACCACTCATATAAACTAAAAAAAATAGATAAATAAGTGAAACCCAATCTGTATCACACAGTCACACTCACACACAAATATTTGTAAACTCGCTAACTCGCTATATATATGAAACATGCTATAAATATTGCCGCTATATATCACGCCTTAACAAACGTCGTAGCCTCGCTATAGCTTGTAAGGCTTGAGGCGTGGCAGTGTCGCTACGCCACGCCTCACGCTATTTAGATACTTGGTATCAAATGTAATACTACTCAGCTTATTGGTATTAAGACTTATTGGTGACCAATAGAAGAATATATAACTTTTGATGATAACCATCTACCTAGAATTATAGAGAAACACGAACCACAACACTGTCAACTAACTTTATATTATTTAGATTATAAATCAAATATTTGAAAATTTACTCAATCAAATAACGTTTAAAGTTAAAAAATAATGGTTACATGAATGCAAATTTTATATCAATTAATTTGAATTGCCTTTATTTTATATGGGTGCATATATCTTTATGAAATTAGTAATCGAATTAATTATAGGAAATTAAGATTAGTTTATATGTTATATTCATTAAGGGGTATATTACTAATTATACTTAATTTAAAAATTTAAAATTTTAATAAAAAAGTGAAAATATTTTATATATATTAATAAAGATAAAGGTAAAGATAGTTATTATTATTTATTAGTTATTGTTGTAATTAAGGAAATGTCACTAATTGTAAATTGTTTTAAACGATAAATTTTGTGAAAGGTATAATAGGGGTAGATTAGTAATTTCAATTACTTCAATTTTAAGAGTTTAAGAGTTTGAAGAAGATGCTTTATAATATAGTTAAGATAAACCCCAAATAACCCTTTGAAAGATTTTTCAAATTCGGCTCTGGCCTTATCGATATATAATGGGTCAATAACGATATCCAATTTTGTAAAGATTTTTCGCATAAGATGTTCCACCCCAATTTTGTTCAAACACGGGTTTAATACGGCGGAAACGGTAATTAAATGTGACAATGTAGCAAAATATTTTCTCATTTTTGCTTTTATGGGCGTTACCATTTAAAATACAATTCACCTTGTGATTCGAAATCGTATAAAACCAATTTGTTTAAGGACTAAATGACTAGTGGGATAATTAACACCCGATAATAAAGTTGTTACGGTCTTAAAAACTTTGAGCAATTGGCTTAGTTTTTAAATAATTTCCCAATTTTCTAGCGGAAATGATGTGATCCGATATTTACGCACTAACTCGGCATGATAAAGGTTAAAGTAGGTTGTTGGGCGTAAACCTCCTAGCGTAGGGATAATTACACCTACGTCCTTTCAAAACTTCGTAATTACGTCAATATCCTTATAAAATTTGAAATTACGTTAATATCGTTTCAAAACTTAAAAATACTCATATTTATCCAAAAGAATAATTTAATTGTAAATAAATGATTTTATTATTCAAAACTTCCATTTTAATATCAATTAACATGCACTATTACCTTTTTACCCTTCTTATAAAACTAGATATACATGTTTATATAAACACACACAGAGACATACATGATAGTATAACAAAATAACAAAAAAACTAAGCTGATGCAATGATTAAATATAAGATCAATTTTCTTCTAGAAATTCGATACAACTTTTTGGTTATAAAACCCAATTGCAATTTCAGAATAATTAATATTATTATAAATCAATACAAATTCAAATACAAGAAGTAAAGAAAGAAAAGTTTGATGAGCAAATCCAAAATTACTAGTTGGTCTAAAAGGATGCTACTTACAAATAGAAAAGATGATATGACCAGAAAAAGGATTGATTGAAAACCTAATTTAGTTTGATTTTAGGAAGAAGGGTAAAAAGGTAAAATTAATTATTAACTAATATTTATATAAGAGTTTTTTACTAAAAATCATTTAAATTAATTATTTGGATATTGATGAGTGTTTTGAAACTTTAAAAGGATATTGATGTAATTTTAAATTTTATAAGGATATTGACGTAATTACGAAGTTTTCTAAGGACGTACATGTAATTCTCCCATAAGTGTATTGTAAGTCGAATTCATCTTGTGGGAACATCCCAATTAGCGGCTAAAAATGGAATTCGTTTCCTTACACACTTTCATGTATCCCTTGTATCTAATTTTGTGATTTGAAAATATATTGGCTAACATTTGTCTATAAGTGCTTATGGCGTATTTTACTTTGGAGACTTCTATTCCGGCTTGCACAACCAAATTTATAATGTGTGCAACGCATCGACTATGATAAAAGTCACCATTCATTGGTGGTTTGTATTTTAGTTTTAGTTTACCCACCGCGTTTGTATTATTACTTGCATTATCAAATGCAATTGAAAACATTTTTTCTTCCAAATTATACCTTTGTAAAACATCTCGTAACATATGAATAAGTCTTGACTCATGTGAGGATAAGGAAATTGGTCAAAAGCAATAACCTCTCTTCATCATTTGCCACGATTCGGGATCACACCAATGTGCAGTAACACAAAGGTATGAATCGCGCAAACCATGAGGAGCCGACCAAACATCGGTTGTTAAGTTTACATTTAAAGTTTCAAAACCTTTTATTACTGTCACACCCGGCGCGGAAACCCGAGGTGTACAGTAATGTAGGTATCAGAAGACAAAGATTACATCGAAATAAAACTACAACATTCAAGTTTACATTAAATAAAGTGTGGGAGTACAATAAATACAACATGAATACAAATCGTGGCTTAAATAGAAACTAAACTACGTCTAGCTAAGTCTCTTTAAAGTCCACATAAATAAATAAGACACCGAACTACGTCTAGTCAAGTATCTTCAAAATCTCAAAATCCATAACAAACAATGTACTCCATAATCGATGTAAAATCTCAATCTCCTGAAAAAGCGTTAAAAACGACATCAACACATGTTGGTGAATTATTAGCAATATTTATAGTAAAAGTTGACCCAATAAAAGATTTAATAAACATAATAAGTTTCAAAAGCATATCTTGTATTATAACCATAGTGTGAGTATAGATACCAAAGATCAAACATACACTGACTCTGACCACCAAATCCCCTATCCTAAGGCAATGTTAAACCAAAGGCAACAATTAATCATACGGCCATAACATCCACTCATAGGTACGTCCTATCGAGCAATGAGGGTGGGTCAAACCCATATAGATCTATATATATGCAACCGTGGGCAAAAGCTAACAAGTGTATAAGGGGGGCTTACCAAAGCCTAAAGAACATCTTAATCTAAGGTGATACTAATACACTAGGCAACAACATATACATCATAATAATAGTTTCAAATACGCTTTCCAGCCCAAAATAGTAAGAGAAAAGGGGCTACGAATAACTTACTGATCAGCAATTACTATGTCGGGTAGACAGAAATAGGAGAATATGCTCCACCGCCTAAGTGCCCTAATATAAAAACATCAAATAAGTCTAAGTATCTCGATAAGTCTAGTTGGGTTTTGCCTTATTATTGATTAACGTTATATTGTATAATATAAATAATATGTTCGAGTTAAAGATAACGAGTGTAAGATAATAATATCTCGATTCATCGTGACGAATCTGAGTCAACGATATTCTGATCGAGGGAGACTAATAGAAGATATAAATAAGTGATGACAATATTGTCCATGTCACACCCCGCATAGAAATGGCGGAACCGAGGTGCGCAGTGTATACGGTATCAGAGATTCAAGGTTACATCAAACATAAATAAACCAAACATCATCAACATAGATAAAGAGTTGAAGTAAAATACTTATTACAGTCATCCGAATAGTATCAAAATACGACTACAGAGTTTGGGAAACTAAGGAATTACAATACAAAATAAATTCCAGCAAAAAGTCCCAAGTAGCCAATCGACGCATAGCATCAAAATAGGTAACCTCAAATCCCTGAAAAGCGTTAAAATACGACGTCAACATAAAGTTGGTGAATTATTCGCAATAGTAAATAAAAACATAATAGTGTAAAGGTTTTCAATAAGTTTTGACCCAAAAGATAAGATTTGAAGATAAGTCTTTTGAAAATGATATTTCAAAATATATTTTGAAGTTTACAAAGCCTTTCGATAAAATATTCAGATTATTACCATACGGTGCCATAATCGTTTCATAAAATCATAACCATATCATAAAATAAATACCATACGGGATAAATAACAGCTTTAGGAAATATAAGGTACACCTGAACCATAACAATAATAAGGCAACTAACCCCACCTAGTGTCTCAAACCAGGTTGTTCTCGATAATAATAAACGGTCGTAACATTACTAATACGGACAGGGCTCCTCCCTTATCATAATAACGTATTAGAATGAGGGTTTGTTAGACCCATATAGCGCTATATATACTTCCGGTGGCTCAAAGTTAACAGGTGTGTATACGGGGCCTTGTACTACCACATAGGCGGTACAAGTTGGGTGAGATCATCTAAAGCATACTTATCCGCATATAATCATACCATAATACATACATACCATAAATACTTTTATTTAACGCTAATCATGCCCAAAAATATAAAAAGGGTAAAAAGGGCAACGAATAACTCACAGATAGCAAAGCAATCCAAATCTTTATATGTGTCGGGAAATACAATAATACCGTCAAGCTTCAATGTCTAAGTGCCCTATACATCACGTAAATAAAATATGTCTAAGTATCTCTAAGTCTAGTAGGGCTATGCCTTAATGATTAACGTTTTATACGGGTTTTAAAATAACCAAAGGAATATAGATATAACGGAATACCAACGTTTCGGAAAGTCAACGGACTAGATACGTGTTCTTCATACTTACGTGCACTACAAGTCACGTAAGTATCAAGTTACGTGTTATACCAAAGTTACGGGTATAGTAACTTGACAAATAAGGAAGTTATGTGAATCAAACAAGGACTTACGTGACAAAGGACCATAATTACGTGACTTATATACCAATTACGTGCATGAGGGTTAAGTTACGTGCATGGGATGTGTGTTACGTGCGAAATAAGCAAATTATGTGATCATGAAACGAATTACGTGACTATACTCGAAATTACGTGAACCATACACATATTACGTGACCAACAATCGAGACTTACGTGAGTGTAAGTAGTATTACGTGCAACGCATGGCTGTAAAATTATATGTTAAGTAATTTATGAAGTAAATAAAGTCTCACATGCAACAAGAAAGAGTCACGTGAAGTATCAGACAAAAATTGTGATTTAAAACTTGTTATATGTTGAATTATCACATGCAATGCAAGTCAAAAGTAGCTGCATGGGAATTACGTGAGAAAGACCAATATTTCGTGAGCATAAGTCAAATTACGTGAGCGTAATTTGGCTATTTCGTGAGTGAAATAGGAATTACGTGAGGATTAATCGGAGTTACGTGACCTGAGTGCTAATTACGTGATTAGGGGGCAATTTCGTGAACGTAACATAGAAATTTCGTGAACCAAACATGAGTTACGTGCATGAACGGGATTTTTACGAAAAATGGTAATCGGAATCGATTTCGGAGTGTTTTAAAAGTCCATATGATCTATAATCGAAACCCTATGTCCAGAATACATTTAGGAACAATAATCCTCAATAAAATCTCGGTTTTGACGGTTAAAAGTGATATTTACGTGATTGACTCAAAATAAAATAAAGTTTAAAATCAAAACGGAGAAATACTTACTTGATCGTAATGAAATTCGGAGGATAGATAGAGGTGATGATGGTGATCAATAATCCGGTCTCGGATCTAAATTTGGACGGTCGGATCGTCGGAAAAGCTAGAGAGAAGGTGGAGGTGTTTGTGTGTGTTTTTAGAGAGAGAAAGGTGTGTTGGTGATTTTGTTTCTTGGAGAAGAAGTGATGGACGAATAAGGACAAAAATCAGAATTTTAGATAAGACAAATGGTTGTTGAGGGACGAATTTTGTAATAAAGTTTGACATAGGACCAATATTGTAATAAAATTTCTCGCGTAGGACTAAAAATGAAATATTTTTAAACGTTAATCTTAATCATATAATTAAGGCATAATTCCCCTAAACTTATCATAAGAGCATACTAGACTTATACTAAAGGCACTTAAGACTATACGTTCCCGACATAAAGATCCGAATTACACGCTATATATCCGATAAACGCAAATACGCATAAAATACAAATACGATACTCATAAAATACGAATACGATAAACATAAAAGAAATACAATAGGGTCAAAACACGAACATAAATAAATAAAACGAATACGAGACGATAGAATAATACCGTGAAATTCGCGAATGTCACAGTCTCCCCAAGTAAAAAGAATTTCGTCCTCGAAATTATCACTGGGTACTACTTCCGGGAGAAAGGTGAGGATACTTCCGCAGAATTTCATCTTCGCGTTCCCACGTGAACTCAGCACCAAAGCGGGAATTCCAGCGAACTTTGACAATAGGAATCTTACTTCGTCGCAGACGCTTAACATCACTAGCAACGATCTCGATCGGTTCTTCAACAAAATGAAGCTTATCGTCAATCTGGAGTTGCTCAAGCGGAACTAATAATGTCTCATCAGCCAGGCATTTCTTCAACTGAGATACATGAAATACGTTATGTACGCTGCTCAGTTCTGCCGGCAAATCTAGTCGATACGCAGCTGGGCCGACACGGGCTAAGATCTTGAACGGACCCGTGTATCTCGGACTCAGCTTGCTGCGCTTCACAAATCGGACAACCCCTTTCCATGGAGATACCTTCAATAATACCATATCTCCAACACTGAACTCGAGAGGCTTCCTGCGCTTATCAGCATACTTCTTCTGTCGATCTCTGGCAGTAACTAATCGTTCCTTGATCTTGAAGATCTTGTCAGTGGTCTCTTGTATAATCTCCGGACCGGATATCTGACTATCTCCAACTTCTGCCCAACATACAGGTGATCGACATTTACGGCCATATAGAGCTTCGAACGGTGCACACTTGATACTCGTGTGATAGCTGTTGTTGTACGAGAACTCGATCAACGGCAAATGAACATCCCAACTACCACCAAAATCAATAGCGCAAGCTCGTAGCATATCTTCCATAGTCTGAATAGTTCTCTCACTCTGACCATCGGTCTGAGGATGATAGGCGGTACTCATATCTAACCGTGTACCCATAGCAGACTGAAATGTCTTCCAAAATCGAGAAGTGAAACGGGCATCTCGATCGGAAATAATCGATACAGGAACACCATGTTTCGATACAATCTCGGAAATATATAAACGTACGAATCTTTCCATCGGATAATTCTCACGAATCGGAAGGAAATGAGCAGACTTCGTCAAACGATCAACAATAACCCAGATACTGTCATAACCACTCGAAGATCTCGGAAGCTTCGTAACAAAATCCATAGTAATGCGCTCCCATTTCCACTCGGGAATCTTCGGTTGTTGGAGTAGCCCAGACGGTTTCTGATACTCAACCTTCACTTTAGAACAAGTCAAACATCGGCTAACATACTCGGCGATCTCGCGTTTCATACCCGGCCACCAATAAAAATCTTTCAAGTCGTGATACATCTTGTCGGAACCCGGATGAATGGAATAGTTCGACTTATGGGCTTCGTCCAGAATCAACTGACGGATACTAACCGGAACCCAAATACGCTCAAGAAAATACAGAACTCCATCCTCCTTCGGTTCTAGTTCCAACGCCAACTTATACAGTCTTTCTTCTTTAACACGGCCCTCTGTCATAATACCCTCTTGTGCTTGAATAATCCGAGCCTTTAAACTCGTCTGAATAGATATCACCATAGAACGAATACGGACCGGTTTGACGGTTTCCTTACGACTCAAAGCATCAGCAACAACATTCGCCTTACCAGGATGGTAGCGAATGTCGCAATCATAGTCGTTTAATAACTCAACCCAGCGTCGTTGTCTCATGTTCAGCATCTTCTGATCGAATATGTGCTGTAGACTCTTGTGGTCGGTAAATACAGTACACTTGGTCCCATACAGATAATGTCTCCAAATCTTCAATGCAAAGACGACAGCTCCCAACTCTAGATCATGTGTCGTGTAATTCTGCTCATGGATTTTCAACTGACGCGAAGCGTAAGCTATAACTTTACCATTCTGCATAAGCACACAACCCAGACCTTTGTGCGAAGCGTCGCAGTAAACAACAAAATTCTCGGAACCAACTGGCAGACTAAGAATAGGTGCGTTACACAACCGCTGCTTCAATATCTGAAATGCTTCCTCCTGATCGGTACCCCAAACGAATGGTTCACTTTTCTGTGTCAACTTTGTCATAGATGAAGCTATCTTAGAGAAGTTCTCGATAAATCGGCGATAATATCCAGCAAGACCCAAAAATGAACGGATTTCGGTCGGTGACTTCGGTGCAACCCAACTTTTAACAGCTTCAATCTTAGCAGGATCAACATGAATACCCTTCGCGCTAACCACGTGGCCAAGGAATTGAACTTCGGAAATCCAGAACTCGCACTTAGAGAATTTCGCATATAACTTCTCCTTTCGAAGCACTTCTAGAACAAGACGCAAATGCTCTTCATGTTCCTTACGACTTCGGGAATAGATAAGAATGTCGTCAATGAATACGATAACGAATTTGTCCAGATACGGACGACAAATACGGTTCATTAGTTCCATGAATGCTGCAGGGGCGTTTGTCATACCAAACGGCATCACCATGAACTCGTAATGACCATACCGAGTACGAAAAGCAGTCTTAGGTCTATCATCTTCTCGAACTCTCAACTGATGATAACCAGAGCGAAGATCGATCTTTGAGAAATAGCAAGAACCCTGAAGTTGATCGAATAGGTCATCAATACGAGGAAGGGGATAACGGTTCTTCACAGTCAACTTGTTTAACTCCCGATAATCAATACATAAACGCATGGAGCCATCCTTCTTCTTAACAAAGAGAACAGGAGCACCCCACGGGGAGAAACTAGGACGAATAAAACCCTTATCGACCAGTTCCTGAATTTGTTTCGACAACTCGAGCATCTCGGAAGGAGCCAAACGATACGGAGCTTTAGCAACAGGTGCAGCTCCAGGAATAAGATCAATACGAAAATCGGTTTGTCTCTGGGGAGGGACTCCAGGTAAGTCGTCGGGAAAAACGTCGGAATATTCGCGAACGATCGGCACACCATCAATCTTTATCGCAGAGTCTTTCTTCACCAAGTGAGCAAGATATAAAGAACAACCCTGACGGACATACTCGCGAACCTTCAAACAAGAAATAACTTTAAGGCGTTTCCCAGCCTTGTCTCCATGAACAATCATCTGATCTCCATCCGGCTTCTGGATACGAATAAGCTTCTCATAACAGACTATCTCTCCTTTATGCTTCGCTAACCAATCCATACCGACTACGACGTCGAAACTACCGAGTTTCATAGGGATAAGGTCGATGGAAAAAGGAATATCGGCTAAAACGAGAGAAATGTCACGAATAATTTCCTTAACACAGGCACATCTACCATCAGCTATCTCTACCTCATAAGCAGGCTCTAAAAGACTAGAGGCACGGTTTACTAAGGGGCGAAAGTCACTAGAAATAAAGCTTCTATCGGCACCCGAATCAAATAGAATAAAAGCAGGATAATCGTCAACAAGGAATGTACCAGTGACTACGGTAGGATCCTGATGAGCTTCGGTAGATTCCATAGCAAATGCTCGGCTCTTAGCAGGATTCCCTCTAGCACTAGTACCAGCACCAGGAGTAGGATGGGAAGTAGACGATACAAGCTTGGGACACTGCTGACGAAGGTGACCCATTTCTCCACACTCATAACATGCTCCAACAGTTCTTCTACAAAATTGCTCCGTGTGGCCTAACTTCTTGCAGCGTTTACAAACCCAACACGCTACGTTAGCCGCATGAGCACTATTACAAGTGTCACACCTAGGGTGTTTACCCTGATAACCAGTTCCAGCACCAGTCAATGCATACACCTGAGGAAGTTGAGGCCTCTGGTCATGGCTACGGCTCCTCTTCCTCGAATTACTTCCATCCCTTCTAGCAGATCTACCAGTATCCCTACGACTCACAACTGGCTGCAGTGTACCACCACGGATTGCACTAGCGACCAGCCTACCCGCAATATCAACGGCGCTCTGAAGTGTACCCGGAAGATGAGAAATAATATGGTCTCGCATAGTCTGCGGCAAACCATTCGCGAACCGTTCAATCCTCTCGTTCTCAGTACGAGCCAGACGAGGAACCAGGACGCATAAGTCATAGAAGCGGTTCACATACCCACGATAGTTAGAACCTTGCATAGTTAGGTTCCAAAACTCATCCTCCAATCGCTGCGTCTCAGACGACGGCACATATTCTTTCTTCATCATAACTTTCAAATTCTCCCAGGTCATCAAGGTGACAGCAGCTCGACCTTGAACCTTCTTCACAGAGTTCCACCAAGTGAGGGCTTTACCCTGGAACAGATAGGTAGCATACTTAACACGGCTCTCATCAGCACATCCCGATACGTCAAATACGGACTCCATCTTCTCAAACCATTGTAGGGTGGCAACTGCATCTTCAGTGCCCCTAAACTCAGTAGGTTTGCAGTCCAGGAAGGCCTTATACGAACAGCCTCTGGGTGGATCTTCAATCACAATACTTGGTCCACCAACTCCTACGTGCACCGCTCTTCCCACATCGGAACCATCGCGCCCAGACGCCATACATTCCGCTTCAACATCTTGCATCTCAGGTTCTTCAAACCCTAAATCAGCATTTTGCACGGGTGTTTCCTTAAGTTGTGCCACAATCACTGGAATAGCTGCAGCAATTTGCTCCGCAATCAGCTGACTGATGTTCGGAGTAGCAGAAGTAACATTGGGGGTAGCAGTGGAAATCGGAGGTGTAGCACCCGCTCTCACAGGGACGCGACCTCGCCTTGCCGACCTTCTCGGAGCAGTGGCGGCAGGAGTAGCTCTAGTAGAAGTAGCTCTAGAAGAAGTTCTCTTAGGCGGCATCTTCTACGAATATCAAACGGAATAAATCAGAACGATAAACTGTATGTGCGACTAAAACGAGCAGGCCTCAAAACATAAAAAGCGAAATAAAAGCACATATAGCATATAAATCACATACAGGCCCACAAAAGAAGGAAATGCGCACATAGAGTAAATCAGATAGGTCCAAAAGCCTAGGTCATAGTCTAAGTGATTCCGTAAGGTCACTTAGTTCGCTATAACCATTGGCTCTGATACCAACTTCTGTCACACCCCGCATAGAAATGGCGGAACCGAGGTGCGCAGTGTATACGGTATCAGAGATTCAAGGTTACATCAAACATAAATAAACCAAACATCATCAACATAGATAAAGAGTTGAAGTAAAATACTTATTACAGTCATCCGAATAGTATCAAAATACGACTACAGAGTTTGGGAAACTAAGGAATTACAATACAAAATAAATTCCAGCAAAAAGTCCCAAGTAGCCAATCGACGCATAGCATCAAAATAGGTAACCTCAAATCCCTGAAAAGCGTTAAAATACGACGTCAACATAAAGTTGGTGAATTATTCGCAATAGTAAATAAAAACATAATAGTGTAAAGGTTTTCAATAAGTTTTGACCCAAAAGATAAGATTTGAAGATAAGTCTTTTGAAAATGATATTTCAAAATATATTTTGAAGTTTACAAAGCCTTTCGATAAAATATTCAGATTATTACCATACGGTGCCATAATCGTTTCATAAAATCATAACCATATCATAAAATAAATACCATACGGGATAAATAACAGCTTTAGGAAATATAAGGTACACCTGAACCATAACAATAATAAGGCAACTAACCCCACCTAGTGTCTCAAACCAGGTTGTTCTCGATAATAATAAACGGTCGTAACATTACTAATACGGACAGGGCTCCTCCCTTATCATAATAACGTATTAGAATGAGGGTTTGTTAGACCCATATAGCGCTATATATACTTCCGGTGGCTCAAAGTTAACAGGTGTGTATACGGGGCCTTGTACTACCACATAGGCGGTACAAGTTGGGTGAGATCATCTAAAGCATACTTATCCGCATATAATCATACCATAATACATACATACCATAAATACTTTTATTTAACGCTAATCATGCCCAAAAATATAAAAAGGGTAAAAAGGGCAACGAATAACTCACAGATAGCAAAGCAATCCAAATCTTTATATGTGTCGGGAAATACAATAATACCGTCAAGCTTCAATGTCTAAGTGCCCTATACATCACGTAAATAAAATATGTCTAAGTATCTCTAAGTCTAGTAGGGCTATGCCTTAATGATTAACGTTTTATACGGGTTTTAAAATAACCAAAGGAATATAGATATAACGGAATACCAACGTTTCGGAAAGTCAACGGACTAGATACGTGTTCTTCATACTTACGTGCACTACAAGTCACGTAAGTATCAAGTTACGTGTTATACCAAAGTTACGGGTATAGTAACTTGACAAATAAGGAAGTTATGTGAATCAAACAAGGACTTACGTGACAAAGGACCATAATTACGTGACTTATATACCAATTACGTGCATGAGGGTTAAGTTACGTGCATGGGATGTGTGTTACGTGCGAAATAAGCAAATTATGTGATCATGAAACGAATTACGTGACTATACTCGAAATTACGTGAACCATACACATATTACGTGACCAACAATCGAGACTTACGTGAGTGTAAGTAGTATTACGTGCAACGCATGGCTGTAAAATTATATGTTAAGTAATTTATGAAGTAAATAAAGTCTCACATGCAACAAGAAAGAGTCACGTGAAGTATCAGACAAAAATTGTGATTTAAAACTTGTTATATGTTGAATTATCACATGCAATGCAAGTCAAAAGTAGCTGCATGGGAATTACGTGAGAAAGACCAATATTTCGTGAGCATAAGTCAAATTACGTGAGCGTAATTTGGCTATTTCGTGAGTGAAATAGGAATTACGTGAGGATTAATCGGAGTTACGTGACCTGAGTGCTAATTACGTGATTAGGGGGCAATTTCGTGAACGTAACATAGAAATTTCGTGAACCAAACATGAGTTACGTGCATGAACGGGATTTTTACGAAAAATGGTAATCGGAATCGATTTCGGAGTGTTTTAAAAGTCCATATGATCTATAATCGAAACCCTATGTCCAGAATACATTTAGGAACAATAATCCTCAATAAAATCTCGGTTTTGACGGTTAAAAGTGATATTTACGTGATTGACTCAAAATAAAATAAAGTTTAAAATCAAAACGGAGAAATACTTACTTGATCGTAATGAAATTCGGAGGATAGATAGAGGTGATGATGGTGATCAATAATCCGGTCTCGGATCTAAATTTGGACGGTCGGATCGTCGGAAAAGCTAGAGAGAAGGTGGAGGTGTTTGTGTGTGTTTTTAGAGAGAGAAAGGTGTGTTGGTGATTTTGTTTCTTGGAGAAGAAGTGATGGACGAATAAGGACAAAAATCAGAATTTTAGATAAGACAAATGGTTGTTGAGGGACGAATTTTGTAATAAAGTTTGACATAGGACCAATATTGTAATAAAATTTCTCGCGTAGGACTAAAAATGAAATATTTTTAAACGTTAATCTTAATCATATAATTAAGGCATAATTCCCCTAAACTTATCATAAGAGCATACTAGACTTATACTAAAGGCACTTAAGACTATACGTTCCCGACATAAAGATCCGAATTACACGCTATATATCCGATAAACGCAAATACGCATAAAATACAAATACGATACTCATAAAATACGAATACGATAAACATAAAAGAAATACAATAGGGTCAAAACACGAACATAAATAAATAAAACGAATACGAGACGATAGAATAATACCGTGAAATTCGCGAATGTCACAGTCCAATAAGAGATGACGATACTTCGAGTCGATGCTGACTAAAGGAAGATATCGTTTAATTCATGTCAATAATGGCGATTAAAGGGAAATGACATTACGAGCCAGGATTGACTAACAGAAATATCGATTGAATAGAATATAGTTATTAAGCTTGGTTGAAGTCAACCCAAGTCAACGTCAAGGGTAGTTGACTTGGTCAAAGTCAACGAATTTCGCAAGAAGTCAAAGTCAATTAAATTTTAAATAAAGTCAACGTTCGACGTTTTGAATAATCTTTAAGGAAGAATAGTTTGAAATTTACTTTATAAAGAGTTTAACGAGAGTTGACTTTAGTCAAAGTCAATTGTACACGATAACGAGTCAACGTTGGCCAAAAAGTCAACGTTTGAAGTACTTGACGAAAATATGTCATAAGAATATGTTTCAAAGTGTTTTAAGTTACAAAGTTTATTTCATAAAGTGTCAACGACAACATAATACATTTATTACAACAAATTCACGATTACGCTCGCTTTTTGGAAGAACGTATGTTTTATCGATAAGTTATGCGTTTCCATTTAAAATCGTGTTAATAATTATCACATTAGAGATTGTTGTCACGTTTCGAGTCCGAAACGTATATTGAATAAAGTATATAGTCTTAGGTATATTAATAAATATAAATAAGTATGTTCAAGCAATTAAAAATTGGTTCTTTTCTTTTAAAAGTTCACAAAGTGAATTAATGTATGGTGCTTGACAGTTTAATGGTTTTGTATATGCATGCTGTGAATGTATTTTATAAATGATAAGTAAATGAACATATAACTGTCACAATATGATTATGTCGTGTAGAGTATAGATGTTGCGCACCACTATAAAAGTAATAACTAATTGAAGAGCTGTGTTACGGACCTAGTTGTTGCGGACAAAAACTGTGGCGGACAGAGGTGTTGCTGGTGAATTGCTGCGGGTCAGAGAAGGTGTTACTGATGGGTTGTTGCGGGTCAGCGTGTTAAGGTCTAGAAGTGTTGCGGGTCTAAAGAGTCACGGACCAAGTGTTGCGCGCCAGGGGAAATGTTGCGGACCAAGTGTTGCGCCCCATGGTAGCTGTTGCGCTACCCACAGACAGCAGACAGCAGACAGCAGCTAAGGCTGCTGTTTCGTTTGGTCGAAACAGTCCCGTGTGACGTATAATTGATGGCTAACGACGATGTACTTTAGGTTTAGAACTTATGCTGATATTTTAGGTCTAAAACAATTACAAAACATAACTTTTTGATGGAATTAATTAGAAAATTTTGGGGCAATTCGTTATATAAAATTTTCGGTTTATAAAAGGGTTATATTTCAGTTTCTTTTTCCCGTTTTATTTATGTTTAGATTTCATTAATTAGAACCCTAAAAAGTAAACGAAAATGAAAGATTTAGGTGGAAAATGCTTACCAAAAATGACGTAAACCGAGAGGAAGGTTGAACAAAGGACCTGTAGGTCGATTGAGTGTAATTTCTTTGACGAAAAATGGTGATTTTGGAGGCCGAAAATCTGGATTTGAGAGGAATAAAATGGTGTTTTGGTGCCTGTGTGTTTCAAATGAAGGAGAAAGCAGGGAAAGTGGAAAAATGACCCATTTGGGGCAAAGTGGGTGAGATCCTAATCTCACTCACAAAATGCCAACTCCCAAAATAACTATGGTCCCCATTTAACTCACAATGTTAAAAGGACGAAAATTGTAATATTTTTATCGTTAAGTCCCATTAAAGGACTAGTTTTGTAACAGAACTTTATGTTAGATAATTAACTTCGAAAAATATATAAACGTTAATTTCAATCGTATACTTAAAGGCATAAAATTACCCAACTTATATTACGAGCATACTAAACTATAAGGCACTTAGGTATAAACTGTTTCCGTCACATAGGCCGGAAACCAAACTCTAAACCCGACTAAGTAAATAATGCATGATAAAATAAAATCACAATTTAACAATAGGGTCAAAACATAAATAACAATAGACAAACGACGGATAGATAATGGAAATGATACCACAGAAAACGCGGTTGTCACAGTCTCCCCAAGTAAAAAGAACTTCGTCCTCGAAATTACTTATGAGTAAGACTCTCGACAGGGTACCAAGTAAGGTACGGGTATCAACGTAATATCTCCGAATCAATCCAGGAAGAACATCCGAACGAATAAGAATAGGAAGGTACTCTGAATATGAAACGAGTTATAAAATGCTACAACGTGTTTTCAACGGACGCTAGATACAAATACCTGAGATACAATTGGACAAAATAACATGAGGTAATCTACCGATGACTTCTCACTTCGTGATCTCAAATACTCGGAATTCTTCACTCGTCGGGGGACGGTGGGGATAAAATGATATAACAGGATAATCAAGAAACGAACGCAAGTCGTCTTGTGATTCCACGGTAACTAACTACTGATCTTTCGCAATTCTATCTTTCGCAATTCTTCAAAATACAGGGTGCGAAAAATCTTGAATCGTACGATAAGATTCCTGACACTCACCGGTCAACCTAGGAGGAGCATAACATGATGTTGATTATATTACCGGGGGTATCCTCCTGACCGGGACCACCAATACGGTTCTTTCTACCACAAAAGGTTTGTCATCCGGGCAATAATTGGGAAAGTTCTCAACAACTTCGTGTAAGGCTCACTATTCTCAAGATAAATGAATCTTGATAGGCTTCTTACGGTACGAGTCATTTCTTTACGGGTTGGAGTTGATTAAGAATTTCAAAAATAACTATCTGAACGATTTCGAAACTTAACAAGCAAATTCCTCATGTCCTTCATGACTATGAGAACGGATAAGAAAAGCGCGAACTTGACGATATAAAAGAAAGGCGATTACGATTCCTTAACTATGGGAGCTACTGGCGCGTTTGCCGAAACAAACGACATTGTAACAACTCACATTTATCGTAATGGGTACAGTCGCGAACTTGGACAAGACGTTCATTATCGACGATAACTAGGTCGAAAATCAATTTTTAGGAGGTAACAAGAATTAGAACTGTTCAGATGAGTCATCAATCGTAGGGATAAGATTAACGGGTATCTATCGTCGGCTTATCAAGCTTTTGGTAGTCAATCCACTACGTTGACTCAACTTTTTAATGGAAGGACTCATACACATTTTACGGAGAATGGCCATAGCATCGAATACTTTTATCAAATAGTAAGTCTGATTTGGAAATTTCGCCACCTCCGAAGGTGCTAAAAGGGTCGAGGGAGCTTCGCACAAAAAGCGTTATTCCCGGAATAAGATAACTTCTACACGTAGATTATCAAGTTCAGGACATTCAAGAAGATTTGTGGAAATACTTCCACTTACTCACGAGTATCAGGCTAATCCTTCATCTTCATTGAAGCATACTTCATCAATCAAGTGGACGAGATAAACTGGATAGCCTTTACTAATTCACTCGCGGGTCTTCAACTTCCGACGGATGAAATGCGAATAAATGACTGAGTAATCGTGACGGCGAAAAGAATGAGGACAACGAATAATAATAAATAAATAAATAAATAAAATGAAGAGGTATGTGCTATGAGATAAATCCCGAACGCGAAACGGTCGGTGAAATAATTATGCTCACGCACGACGGGATAGTATTAAGACTACGTATGTCGGGAAAAATTTCAGAATGTAGAATGACGAAAAGGTCGAGAGTACGAGATGACAGAAACGAAATTACTAAAACGAAAAAGACGAAGACTTAATCAAATTCAGGATATGAGCGAAGGAACGCTTAAGAATGCGCAGTGAATAAAGATTCATCGAAAATAAGATATGGGTAAATAACTCTTCAACGATAAGAGTTGAAAGGATTGTAGAATTATGAATATGAAGTGAACGAAAGACGATCGTGAATATGTAATAAAAGGGAAATTGCCGTGACTACAACGTGACGAGGAAAGGTGATTGATGTCACACACGTCGGTTTCATACAGATCTGCACGCGAATATATTCAGGGATAAATTGCTCGAAAGGTGTACGGATCATTATCTTAAGGTAAATAAAGTTGGCACGATGCACAGATAATCAATCCATGCTGACGGTGATATCGGAGACTCTCAACTTCGTAGAATTAAGAATCGACACGAAAGAAATGGTTGGTGAAACAAATGTAGATCCGACAAGTTTTCTAGTTCTTTGTCAGTTAGTCGTCTTTTAACTCCGCTTCGTAGATAAGATCTAAAAACATAAAAAAATTAAGGCGTAGAAAAGTAATGAGTCAAATGCTCTCCTCTAAACTAGAGTTGATTACGACAAAACGTGGCGCGATCACGGTGAAAGGAAACGCAGACAGAATAAAGATAGTCGATTAAGCAAAAGAATAATGAGAGTCATTAACGGACTTAGATGGATCCAAACATAGGTTACCGTAGGAATTGGAAATTTTCATGCCGAAGGTAGGGTTCGCAATCGTAGATAGTAGTAATAATGTCGAAGAAAATAGGCATAACGATGGTCGTGTTAGGATAAATAAAGTATCATACCATCCGTAATAAATGCACAACATTCACATAATAAAAAGGATAATTAATTAAATAAGTGAATCCGAAGTTCAACGTTTTACATAACCCGAATAAACGAAATACAATAACGTCAGATGGAATAAAGTACAATAATATCGAATAGTTCATAAAGGAATTAGTCGAAGGGAAATAATTCCACATAAGCGATCCAAACGGTTACAGAAGCAAGCGTCCAATTACGGGTTCCTAACACTCCGTTGTCCGGTGCGACGATGCAAGGAGGAAGGCTAAAAGGAGAGGAATCCCATTTAGGGCATTTGTCACGATAGTGCTCAAAAGTACCACACTCGTAACATGAGCCAGGAGCAATCTTACAGAAACGTTCCGTGTGTCCAAACCTCTTGCATCTCTCGCAAAACCAACATGTGTCGAACTTAGCATGGGTGCCTCCACATACGAAACACTTAGGGCGATCTCTCCAATTCTTTGTAGGTGTAACTAAGGCAATCTTTATTCTTTGGTGGTCCTTGACCGCGCTTGTGATTTTTTTTTTTTTTTTTTTTTTTTTTTTTTTTGCAACTGGATTTTCGCTTCCGTTTACCGCTGGGCCCTCTCTGAGCCTCGATCTCCTTAGATAAGTCACTAGACTCGGCATGATCGAGTTTAGTACCAAATCTCGCTCCACTAGGCGTAGAATCTCGAATACCCTGGAGTATGCTCTCGGTGACCTTCGTCACCAGATCGGTACAATAGCAGCAAAATATTCCGTAAGAATCTCTTCAAATCGACCGATCAATCTGCTATGCGGTGTCGGCTGCTCACGCGTAGGAGTTTCTTGGGACATCATCGTTCGGGAAGAAAAATAAAAGGAATATGAGTGTGTGCATAACTCGAGATTAAACTCAACGTTAGAACGAGTAAAGACAAAACATATAAAAGTCAAAGGGAATGCACACAGAAAGGTTTTTCAGAGTAAATCGATATAAGCCTAAAGTCATAGTCTAAGCGGTTCACGTAGTAAACCACTTAGTTCGCTATAACCATTGGCTCTGATACCAATTTCTGTCACACCCGGCTCAGGCGGAAACCCGAGGTGTACAGTAATGTAGGTATCAGAAGACAAAGATTACATCGAAATAAAACTACAACATTCAAGTTTACATTAAATAAAGTGTGGGAGTACAATAAATACAACATGAATACAAATCGTGGCTTAAATAGAAACTAAACTACGTCTAGCTAAGTCTCTTTAAAGTCCACATAAATAAATAAGACACCGAACTACGTCTAGTCAAGTATCTTCAAAATCTCAAAATCCATAACAAACAATGTACTCCATAATCGATGTAAAATCTCAATCTCCTGAAAAAGCGTTAAAAACGACATCAACACATGTTGGTGAATTATTCGCAATATTTATAGTAAAAGTTGACCCAATAAAAGATTTAATAAACATAATAAGTTTCAAAAGCATATCTTGTATTATAACCATAGTGTGAGTATAGATACCAAAGATCAAACAAACACTGAACCTGACCACCAAATCCCCTATCCTAAGGCGATGTTAAACCAAAGGCAACAATTAATCATACGGCCATAACATCCACTCATAGGTACGTCCTATCGAGCAATGAGGGTGGGTCAAACCCATATAGATCTATATATATGCAACCGTGGGCAAAAGCTAACAAGTGTATAAGGGGGGCTTACCAAAGCCTAAGGAACATCTTAATCTAAGGTGATACTAATACACTAGGCAACAACATATACATCATAATAATAGTTTCAAATACGCTTTCCAGCCCAAAATAGTAAGAGAAAAGGGGCTACGAATAACTTACTGATCAGCAATTACTATGTCGGGTAGACAGAAATAGGAGAATATGCTCCACCGCCTAAGTGCCCTAATATAAAAACATCAAATAAGTCTAAGTATCTCGATAAGTCTAGTTGGGTTTTGCCTTATTATTGATTAACGTTATATTGTATAATATAAATAATATGTTCGAGTTAAAGATAACGAGTGTAAGATAATAATATCTCGATTCATCGTGACGAATCTGAGTCAACGATATTCTGATCGAGGGAGACTAATAGAAGATATAAATAAGTGATGACAATATTGTCCAATAAGAGATGACGATACTTCGAGTCGATGCTGACTAAAGGAAGATATCGTTTAATTCATGTCAATAATGGCGATTAAAGGGAAATGACATTACGAGCCAGGATTGACTAACAGAAATATCGATTGAATAGAATATAGTTATTAAGCTTGGTTGAAGTCAACCAAAGTCAACGTCAAGGGTAGTTGACTTGGTCAAAGTCAACGAATTTCGCAAGAAGTCAAAGTCAATTAAATTTTAAATAAAGTCAACGTTCGACGTTTTGAATAATCTTTAAGGAAGAATAGTTTGAAATTTACTTTATAAAGAGTTTAACGATAGTTGACTTTAGTCAAAGTCAATTGTACACGATAACGAGTCAACGTTGGCCAAAAAGTCAACGTTTGAAGTACTTGACGAAAATATGTCATAAGAATATGTTTCAAAGTGTTTTAAGTTACAAAGTTTATTTCATAAAGTGTCAACGACAACATAATACATTTATTACAACAAATTCACGATTACGCTCGCTTTTTGGAAGAACGTATGTTTTATCGATAAGTTATGCGTTTCCATTTAAAATCGTGTTAATAATTATCACATTAGAGATTGTTGTCACGTTTCGAGTCCGAAACGTATATTGAATAAAGTATATAGTCTTAGGTATATTAATAAATATAAATAAGTATGTTCAAGCAATTAAAAATTGGTTCTTTTCTTTTAAAAGTTCACAAAGTGAATTAATGTATGGTGCTTGACAGTTTAATGGTTTTGTATATGCATGCTGCGAATGTATTTTATAAATGATAAGTAAATGAACATATAACTGTCACAATATGATTATGTCGTGTAGAGTATAGATGTTGCGCACCACTATAAAAGTAATAACTAATTGAAGAGCTGTGTTACGGACCTAGTTGTTGCGGACAAAAACTGTTGCGGACAGAGGTGTTGCTGGTGAATTGCTGCGGGTCAGAGAAGGTGTTACTGATGGGTTGTTGCGGGTCAGCGTGTTAAGGTCTAGAAGTGTTGCGGGTCTAAAGAGTCACGGACCAAGTGTTGCGCGCCAGGGGAAATGTTGCGGACCAAGTGTTGCGCCCCATGGTAGCTGTTGCGCTACCCACAGACAGCAGACAGCAGACAGCAGCTAAGGCTGCTGTTTCGTTTGGTCGAAACAGTCCCGTGTGACGTATAATTGATGGCTAACGACGATGTACTTTAGGTTTAGAACTTATGCTGATATTTTAGGTCTAAAACAATTACAAAACATAACTTTTTGATGGAATTAATTAGAAAATTTTGGGGCAATTCGTTATATAAAATTTTCGGTTTATAAAAGGGTTATATTTCAGTTTCTTTTTCCCGTTTTATTTATGTTTAGATTTCATTAATTAGAACCCTAAAAAGTAAACGAAAATGAAAGATTTAGGTGGAAAATGCTTACCAAAAATGACGTAAACCGAGAGGAAGGTTGAACAAAGGACCTGTAGGTCGATTGAGTGTAATTTCTTTGACGAAAAATGGTGATTTTGGAGGCCGAAAATCTGGATTTGAGAGGAATAAAATGGTGTTTTGGTGCCTGTGTGTTTCAAATGAAGGAGAAAGCAGGGAAAGTGGAAAAATGACCCATTTGGGGCAAAGTGGGTGAGATCCTAATCTCACTCACAAAATGCCAACTCCCAAAATAACTATGGTCCCCATTTAACTCACAATGTTAAAAGGACGAAAATTGTAATATTTTTATCGTTAAGTCCCATTAAAGGACTAGTTTTGTAACAGAACTTTATGTTAGATAATTAACTTCGAAAAATATATAAACGTTAATTTCAATCGTATACTTAAAGGCATAAAATTACCCAACTTATATTACGAGCATACTAAACTATAAGGCACTTAGGTATAAACTGTTTCCGTCACATAGGCCGGAAACCAAACTCTAAACCCGACTAAGTAAATAATGCATGATAAAATAAAATCACAATTTAACAATAGGGTCAAAACATAAATAACAATAGACAAACGACGGATAGATAATGGAAATGATACCACAGAAAACGCGGTTGTCACAATTACCATTGTTTTAGCTTTTTTACATATTTTCAAACAATCACTTCTAAGAGTATTACGACTTACCTGAGTATATCGCGGTTGAAGACACCTTTGAACCACCCCGGTGAATCGAGGGTTGTCGAAGTGATTGAATGGCAAGGCGGATTGAATCACATAACTCGCAAACTCTTGATGCATCCGCTCCACCGAATATACAAAAATACTCCCGTCTTGACCCATCGATAATTGACCCGCTTCCAGAACTTTATTAAGTACTTTGCAATGCTTCTCGATGTGACGCTTCAACGTCGTGTTGGAATCACTTTTCAAAAAATTGCCGCAATGATTACAATGTGTCATCTTTTCGCCATTCGACAATTTCACCAAACAGAAATGACACCAAACGGCTCGGTTTCGGGTTGTTTCGAGAACGGCTACAATCGTTCTTTCACTTGAGGAACCGAAACCGGTGGAAGCGGTAAGCTTTGAGTTTCCATTTGATTGTTGATGATTTTTCGAGAATTTTTCTAACGTTTTTCGAACCTATTTTTTGCGTTTTTAGACTTTTGAGAGTGTTTTGAGAGACTTAGAATTGTGTGATTAACCATATACTCAACCTACATACTTATAGTAAATTTAGGATGACAAAATGGTAAAAAAAAAAAACCCAAAAAGGTAACTAACGGCTAGTAGAATTAAAAAAAGATAAAGAAACGGCAGCCTTGAAAAAACGGGTTCAAAACGGGTTTTCAAACCGGTTAAAAAAACCCGGTTATTACCCGGTCTCCAACGGCCATATCCAAACCGGGTGCAAACCGTCGGGTCTTGTTCAACCCGACCGGGTTTGGTCAAACCCTAGTTTAACCAGTTCCAGTTTTGGGGTTTTTTTTTCGATTTCGGGTTTTTTCGACACGACTACTAGGAAGTTTCTAACATGAGACTTATATGAGGTCATCAAAATGTCTTACCACTAAGCGACCTAGCATACAACTTCATCTAGACAACATGTCTAATTAACTAAAAGTTAATAATATATAATTTTAATAACATGGCTCAATCTGACTCGGGCCATTCTATTGTTGACCCGTTACCCAACCTCAATCGTCCATTTTGCCACTTCTACTTATGTTATGTGGTAATAAAACACAACATTACAACCCATTATCTTAGAAAACCAACACACCTTTCTATTCTATCAGAAGATAACACAAAAACCAAATATATTAAGCTATGAAACGTAATAGAGAACATAAAGAGAGATTGATGGTACTATTTGCAAAACTCGTAAAATTGAGTTGGAGTCAAACTTGATAGCTAGACTCCAGCTTCACGGGGAGTGAAACAATTATAAGACATCTACGTTGAATGCCATTGTTCAAGAAATGGGAAGATGGACAATAGTTTAGGACCGTAAAATGAACATGAAAGCATCAATGAAACATCATAAATATATCGCCTAATCTAGCAAGTGTGACGAGAGATCTAGATAAAATTAAAACATGAAATCCATTCAAATAACTAATGTAAAAAACAACCGAGTTCTCAGAGAAGTAACAAACAACATATGTGTCTGGAATCAACAACTGAAAAGAAAACTAAAATGACGGAAAGAAAACAAAAGCAAAAGATAAATTGAAGAAAGTTGAACATTTTTGTTCCTCAAAAGACACGATCTAGACTTTGTTGGCTTCGATCACGGCTTCTTCTACTCACTTTGATTTGGAAAGGTGGTGGTAGATGAAGAGCCAGCAGCAGGAATCAGATTCCACAAGTTGATGGGGGTTCTCGATTCAACTGGTGGAGCACCATTAGCTCTCACCGATGTTCCAGTACCTGAAAAACCATTAGGTACACGTATACTTCTATTCATATCCAAATACATTGGTTGAGGATCAGGTGAAACAAGAGGAAGAGGCAGAGGCAGAGGCAGTGGCAGTTTAATAGAATCAGTTCCTGTGAAAACAGAAACACTCAGAAGCACTTTATCTGCTGCAGTTAGCTTTCCGCTAACAATCCCATCATACAACTGTCCTTGACAACCTGAAAACGATACAAAATGACGAGTAGGAAAGAGTTGTGGTAGAGGTGCGATGGAGGATGAGGATTTGAAATTCCCTCTGAGTGACAACAAGTTATATAAACCGTTGTATGAATTAAAACGATAAGTTTGAGAAAAATTGTTTGGTTGGTAGACAATGAGATTGCGCACAAACCCATATGTGCTAATAACACTAACACCAACTTCATAGCGGTTAGCAAACTCGTTCAATGCAGCAATGATATCACACCCAGAGGCAACCTCAAGTAGCTTCACTTGTACACCATTTCCTTCACATGGAGTTGCCACCTCTTCTCTAGCTATCTTCTTTGACCCTCCACGCTTTCGAGCATTCAAGTTGTTCTCCATCACGAGAGAGAGACAGTGAGCAACAAAGAAAGGTATGACACAAGAAATGAAATGAATTGGAACACTACGCCCCGCTTTATAATAGAGCCAATGCAAATATGATTAAAATTCAAATATCAAAACTATTTCAACGATTAATTTTGTTTCCTTTACATTTTTTCGACCGTTGTAACAGACATTAATAATTTTTCCTCTAGTACCCGGAAAATCTTAACAATTTATAATCTGTCAATTCGAGATTGTCAAAATTAAAATGATAAATGTAATCTAGCAATTAATTTCTATACATATTATATGGTTCCTATTAAGGTGAATAGTTATGGAAATTCTTTTACGAATAATCTAAACCCGCGTCTATTGATATTAAATGCATACGGTTTTTGTAAATTGTTTGTACAATTGTTTGACAATGTGTGAAATCGTAAATTTTCTTTTCACAAGGTTTGATAATGTTTGAGTCCAGTAAATATTTCATTTATCTGGTCTTTAATTTTGCTTTACATTCTCGTACTCAACCATTTTTCCCCGTGTTGCTGAGTAGAGAAAAGACTTAAGAAAAACACGATTATCAACTAAATCCAAAACAGTGAAGCGGTTACTAGGCATTAGAACAAATTTCTAGAATAAAGTTGATAGTAGTATATCCCACCCCTGGGGGAGGTAAATCACGTAACAAAGTAGTCAAAGGACATGGGTCAACATTTGAAACCTTGACCTCCGCCCTATTTTACATGTCCCCCATCGCCTAAGTTACCATCACGGGGACAAGAAAGTGAATAGTACATGAAAGCTGTCTTCACATAAAAAGATGATTTAACACATTTTAGCACCTTTACATGTCTAAACTAAGGAAATATTACAAGACGATCTCACTTACAACCGCTAACAATAACAATATTGTCTGAAGTTTTGAGGATGTAATATAATTCTTAATGTGTGCATATTTTGTCTGAACAATCTGAACTCGCATTACAAAAGTTGCACACTGAACTGCGTTAACATTGTTTACGTTCTTAGTTGACTTACATTATCTACACATTTAATTGTTGCAAACTTGCAACAAGTGAAGTGAAACAGAAATTACACTCTTTTCCAGTCATTTGGCGTCATATTTAGATTCTCGTACATTTTATATACTTAATGCCCGATTCAGACTTAAAGTTGATGTAAAGAGGCAATGTTGTAAATTATATACTCAAGAACAGGACAACAATGTCTAACCAAAGATAAAACATTCTGGAAGAACAAACCAAACGGTGTCAGGACCATACCTCGCTGTGCAAGAGTAATAATAAAAGTACAGCATCGGTTCCAACTGCATAACTAAATTTTTAACATATATGAAGCATAAAATAGAGATCTTAAAGAAAACTACTTGAATTCATTAAAACGATTACTGAAGTACAAAATTATTCCCTAAGTAGCAACAATTGCTTCTAAACTACGGAATCTTAAATCAGCAACTGAAAAGAAAATTAACTAGAACAACAGAATAGAGCAAATAACAGACACATAAAGTATGAATGAAACAAAATTCTATGAAATGCCGACTTTGACAAAGGAGAAACCGCATGGTGAAGTTGTTTAGAGTCATTCGAAAGCGCAGGGGCACGGGTAGCCATTGGGGATGTGATGACACCTCCTCATAGGAACACCGTAAGCTGTCATAGACCCTCTAGCACTTGGATAAGCTTCAGGTTGAGGTAAAGGTGTACGAAGAGGTGGAGCTAGAGGCAGTTTGATGCAATCACTTTCTCTCATAATAGAAACCCCAAGAAAAACTTTAGTTGCTGCCACTAAACGGTCATAAACAATCCCACGAACAGTGTATCCTTCACGCCACAGAAATTGAATAAGATGACGGCCAGAAAAGTGTGATGCTCGAATTCGAGAGAGCAAGGATCCATAAAAGTTCCCCTTGAGAGCCAACAAGTTACAAATGCCTTCATAAGTTACGTCATGAGACATACCAGGAAGGGGATTTAGTCGGCGAACCTTTACGCTGCATACCAGTCCATGTGTGCTGATGATACTAACATTCACTCTAAAGCGATTAGCAAAATCAGACACAGCACTGATGATATCTTCACCAGCAGCAACCTCAAGTACCTTCAGTTGCATAGATGCACCATTTTGTTGCACCACGGCAGAAGGCTGCTGCTCCGGCTCTGGCTCTTTACGTTTGTTTTTGGACCCAACTGGCCTACCTCGAGGCTTTGTGGCCTGCACATAGTTCTCCATTGCAACAAGAGAGAGTAGACAGTTAGACACAAGAATGGAATAGATGTTAAATAATATGACTCGTTTATATAGGACTTTCCAGTATCCTATACATTAACAATAGTAAGCGTAAACGCGCTAAAACTTAAATAAATTCAAATTTTTTTGATTTCTTTTTTGACCACTTTCTACTGTTTGCTAGGCTGTCAAAACAGAAACAGAAATGCAATTAACCGGACATTTTTTGAGATTCGCTTTAAACAAAACTGTTATGGAATTTCTTTCATTACTATAAACACGATCCGTAAATTCTGAGATATGCTAATAAAGTTGTTTACCAAATTGTATTTGACCATATTTGCTATTAATTTTAGTAAATGTTATTCCCTATTTATAAGAACTTTTTTGGGAGAGGTAAATGACTCTTTGAGGGAGTAAATGTCCCCAACGGGATTCGAACTTGGTACCTCTCACCTTTAGTGAGAGTTTTATCAAATTTCAAATTGTCATCGGGACAACACTCTGAGTTTTATCCTACTTATAAAATTTGGCACAGTGTCAACACATACAATTTTTTATCCAATTCAAACAAGGTTAAACACATGAGACCAACAGCAAATTATAAATTACTGTACTAAGGTAAAAATCAGAGTGTGAACACACCAGGAGTTATAAATCTCATAATTTTATCTTATCCAAATACAGTTGAAATAATATGTCTTAGAGACACTAAGACCAAATAAAACTCTAAAATAAATCATATAAAGATCACCTGAGTCGGGTTTCATTCGTTCGATTTTACATACACATGTAATTCTCAAAGATATATTCGTATCAAATAGTATGTTGGTATAAGACAGTGGAGACATATAAGCCCGAGAAGGTTAAGCCGAACCTCCTGAATATGGCGAAATCATAATTTTAATGTATTTATGATGTATTTTTAGGCTTTTAGCATTATTTAATATATGAACCTGCTGATTTTTTATACAGATGTAGCAAATATTAATAATGAACCCAAGATCATGCCTTTAGGAAGTCAATGACAGACGCATGAAGACACAAATGACCAGATTGCCGAAGTTTCTTATGCATCGGTGGGTTCGTATAGTTTGATGTATGCCATGGAATGCAGATGGCGAAACATTGTTCATGCACTATGCGTCGTTAGCAATATAATGTCAAATCTGAGGAGAGAGCACTATGAGTCAAGTGGTTGTTAGGCTATATGAAATGTTAAGAACGTAGATTGTAAGGACGCTATTTTAAAGGGATATGTCAATGCATATACTGTTTCATGATTGATCATCGTTTAACTAAAATATCAAAAACAAAATTTTATCAACTTCTTCTTTATGAAAGCAAAATGGGTTTCCTGTTTTTTCAAGATATAGATCAAGAAAATTGTGAAAGTCTGGTATGTGTATGTTCATTCTACATCTAACTGTTTTCATTTCAATAGAGTAAGGCATATACTATCTTAAGAACTTTAATACATTCAAATATTCCATGAAGATCAAAGTTCGTACTAAAATGTTAGGATATTAGGTCCAAATTGTTGATAGGATCCGAGTTCGAGATGGATCAAGTCTCCAAGAATGATAGGAAGGAACAGATTTTTGGAACAATTTTCTGATATATCTTCTCAACTAGTTACAATGCTTAAATAGTAAAATTACTTAAGAAAATGGAAATAGTGCAATCCTAAATTAATGCAACATGATCATGTGGTTAAACCACTTAATTGATGTTCTCCTACTTTACTGCATGCATGATGGAAATGGAAGTAATGCTTGAATGGTGGCGTAAGACTGGGTCTTCCTTGATATCTTCTTTAGTCCAGTAACTTAGCAGGTATCTTGATGCTTCTCTTGGGCCTTGAGATTGGTCCAGTTGTTGTTCCATGGACTGCTTCGTCTTGGGCTACTTGGCCCATATCAATACCCTCCCGATGAAGAACGGACGCGTCCTCGTGTCCGATAAAATCAGGAAAACGAGTAGAAATCTCATTAAAATCTTCCCATGTGGCTTCGGTTGGATCCTGGTTCATCCATTGAATGAGTAATTCGCGTTTACCCTTGTTGTGCCGTTGTTGCAGAATAGCCAATGGTATGATATTCGAGTCATTAAAATCTGTGAGCCACTCTGATGGAAATTCTGATGAAGGACTATTTGAGTGACTTTGCTTTAAAAGTGAAACGTGAAAAACCGGATGAACTCGGGAGGTTGTAGGCAATTCCAAACGATAAGCAACTGGGCCTATCTTTTCTAGGACACGGTATGGCCCAAAAAATCGTTTCGAGAGCTTTTGATTTTCCCTTGCGATAACAGAATTCTGGCGGTAGTTGCGAAGCCTCAAATAGACATAATCTCCTACCTGAAATTGTTTATCTTGTCTGTGTTTATTAGCTTGTTTCATCATCCGTTGACGAGTGTCTTCCAATGCATTTTGCAACATTAGTGTGAGCTTTTTGTGTGTAATTAATGACTCATCAATGGAGGCTGTTGAATTTGATCCTGGTACATAATCATGTATCGTAGTAGCGTCCCTTCCATACATTGCCCGAAAAGGTGTCATTTGAATTGTTGAATGGAAGCTAGTGTTGTACCAAAATTCCGAGAGATAAAGATAGCGATTCCACAATCGGGGTTCATCATGAACAAAGGCTCTCAAATAAGATTCTAAACATCGGTTTACCACTTCAGTTTGGCCATCGGTTTGGGGATGGTAAGCGCTCGAATGACGGAGTTTGGTACCCAATTGCTTGAAAAGTTGTGACCAAAAATGGCTTAAAAAGATCGGATCCCTATCGGAAGTGATGGAGCGTGGTAAACCATGGAGTCGATAGATGTCTTTCAAAAATGTAGTAGCGAGAGAGTGGGCGGTGTAATGTGTGGGTAATGCTATAAAATGGGCGAATTTAGAGAGCCTATCGACAATGACCCAAATAGCCGTTTTGCCGTTAGATGGTGGAAGATGGGTTATGAAATCCATTGTGATGTCTTGCCATGTTTGAGAGGGTGTCGGTTGCAATAGGCCATATGGTTTGTGAGTAGGATATTTTGTGGCTTGACAGGTAGTACATTTCTTTATGAATTCCGTAACATCCGCTTTCATGCTTGGCCAATAATAAGAAGTGATTAAACGTTGCATTGTTGCTTTAATACCCGAATGACCGCCCAAAGTAGACGTATGATATTCCTGCAAAATGAGAGATCGAATATCCGATATATGAGGAATAAAAAGACGTCCATTAGTGTAAAGCAAACCATTGTGAAGTTTGAATTGCGGGTTTCCTTCCAAGTTACTCAGCAGCTTCTGTCCTTCAGGATCTGTTTTTAAAAAAATGACGTATTTCTTCCAACCATGTTGCCATCGGTGAAGAAATTGCCATTAAATTCGATGTGTAAGGACGACTAAGAGCATCCGCTACTTTGTTGTCTTTTCCCGGCTTGTAGTGTAATTCGAAGTCATACCCTAAAAGCTTGGTGAGCCATTTGTGTTGTTCTGGAGTCTGAATCTGTTGTGTGAGAAGATGTTTGAGGCTATGATGGTCTGTAAAAATTCGGAACTTTCTCCCCAACAAATACTGCCTCCATTTTTTTATAGCCTCTGTGATCGCGTATAGTTCCCGAATATATGTGGAATTAGCTTGCATTCGGGCACACATCTTCTTGCTGAAAAACGAAATTGGTCTATCATTTTGCGATAACACCGCTCCTACTGCCACTCCGGAAGCATCAGTGGTTAAGTCAAATGGTTTAGCGAAATTGGGTAATGCTAACGTAATGAGTTCAGTCATGGCATTTTTGAGTTGTACGAAAGCATCGTTTGCTGTTTCATCCCAGATGAAAGATGATTTTTTTAGTATATCGGTTAAGGGGGAGGCTGTGTGGGCGTAATTAGGAACGAATTTACGGTAATACCCCGTAAGACCAAGGAAGGCACGTAGGGTTGTGAAGGAATATGGGCTGGGCCAGTTTTTGATGGCGTTCAATTTGTCTGGATCTGCTTTTACTCCCTCAGCCGAAATAATATGCCCTAAGAATGGTATTTCCATGGCTGCAAAAAGGCATTTGGATTCTTTTGCATGAAACTGGTTATTTTGGAGTGTTTGAAAAACGAAACGAAGATGAGTATAATGGCTATGTATTGAATCGCTATAAACCAGTATATCGTCGAAAAAGACAAGGACGAATTTCCGTAAAACTGACCGAAATAAGTCATTCATTGCGGCTTGAAACGTTGACGGTGCGTTGGTGAGTCCGAAAGGCATGACTTTGAACTCGTAATGGCCGTCAATGGAACGGAAAGCCGTTTTGTGGATGTCTTCTTGAGCTACACGTATTTGATGGTACCCCGCTCGAAGATCGATTTTGGAAAATATTTTTGAGCCGTGTAATTCATCAAGCAATTCATCAACAGTGGGGATTGGAAATCGGTCACGAATTGTGACGGCGTTAAGGGCTCGATAGTCGACACAGAATCTCCAAGTGCCATCTTTTTTTTGAACGAGCAAAACCGGAGAGGAATACGGACTTTGGCTTGGTTGTATGATTCCATCGGCTAACATTTCTTTGATGAGGGATGTCATGATATCCTTTTGGTAGTGGGGGTAACGATAGGGCTTAACATTTATCGGATTCGTGTTGGCAATGAGTGGAATGTAATGGTCATGGGAGCGTGGTGGTGGTAGGCTGTGAGGTGGATCAAAAAGAGGTTGGAATTCATTTAGTAGGGATTGTATAACGGGATTCGGATGGGGTTTTTTTGTATTTTCGGAAGGTGGTGTGGAAGAATGGGAAAAGATCATGGTGTGTAATGAGGCTACTGAATTTTTTCGTATGAGGGATTGTAGGTTGCTGGGGGTGGTAGGGGATGCAAGCGGTTCTCCTCGGATAACACATGAGACGCCATTAACGATGAATGAAAGTTCCGGAACGGAGAAATCTGCGAGAATGGGACCAAGGGATGCCAACCAGGTTAATCCGAGAATAACATCAGCTCCATGTACGGGTATGATAAACATAGGCACGTTAAACTTGGACTTGTTGATTTCCAAAGGTGTGGACTGTAGAAGGGATTGACATTCAAGAAAGTGTCCACTTCCAACCATTACGGGAAAAGGAGTTATGGCAGCGGGTTGAATGGGTAATAGCTTTGCAATTCGGGGTTGTATGATGTTGTGTGTGCTCCCGCAATCGATTAAGATTGTAACGGGTTGATTGTGGATGTATCCGGTGACACGTACGGCTCTTGGTGATTGGAGACCGAAAAAGGCGGCATCCGAAAGAGATAGAAAGTGTGGAGGTGTATCGGAAACAGGAGGTGAATTAGGTTCGGATTGGTGTGAATATAAGGAGAAGAGGCCAGATTCTGGAATATCGTCATTGTTTTCTGTTTGATCGTTATCTGCGATCAATAGGAATTGTGGTGGGTTACAGATGTGGCCTAGATGGTATTTCTCGGGGCAACGAAAACATAGGCCTTCATTTCGACGTTTTTGTAAGGCCTCCGGAGAAAGACGAGTGAAAGGGAGTGGAGTGCGGGGCTTTGTGGGAGTGGGTAAAAGACCAGAATTGTGAGGTGTGTTAGCGAGGAGTGGTGGAGGAGTAGTAGCTGTTTTGGTGGCTGTTGGTGTACTATAAGTGGTGTATTGGTTATGTGGTTTTGGAGTTGATTGGAAACGAGTTCGATTGGAAGCGAGTTTTTCTTCGATAAGTTTAGCTAATCCGTATGTTTCCTGAAGGGTGTGAGGATTATGTAGTGCGAGTTCAGACTGGATATCATGACGTAGTCCGGAAATAAAGCAGTTGCGTAAGGCTTCGTTAGAGAGGCCATTAACACAATTACTTATTTTTTCGAATTCTGTTTGAAAGGCTGAGACGGTGGAAGTTTGTCGAAGTTTGAATAAGGTGGCTTGATGGTTTTCATAGGTTGAAGGTCCAAAACGGGTTTCTACTGCTCGGATAAATTCAGGCCAAGTGCCTAGCAAATTGTTGTTGTAGAGATGTTTATACCAACTTAGTGCATCTCCCGTAAAATAGAAAACGGCCACTGCTAGTCGTTGATCCGGTGGGATGTTATAATAGGTAAAGTAGTTGTCCGCTTGAAAAACCCAATCAAGTGGGTTGGAACCATCGAAGGAGGGAAGGAAGATTTTCGGTGGGCTTGGTTGATGTGGTGGGGGTGGAATTGGCGGTGGCGGTGGGGGTGGAGGTGGTGGGCGCTGGTTTGGGTGGGCTAGCATGGTGGTCAAGTTTTGGATGGCATCGGTTTGTTGTTGCATTGTTGTGGATTGTGCGGTAATGTGGGTAAGTAGCGATGTCGTGAGTTGTATGAGTGTTTGGATGTCGGAGGGGTTGGCGGGTTCATCGGATGTCGAGTCCTTTTTAGGAGGCATGGGAAGGAGAATGAAAGCACCAAATGATAGGATCCGAGTTCGAGATGGATCAAGTCTCCAAGAATGATAGGAAGGAACAGATTTTTGGAACAATTTTCTGATATATCTTCTCAACTAGTTACAATGCTTAAATAGTAAAATTACTTAAGAAAATGGAAATAGTGCAATCCTAAATTAATGCAACATGATCATGTGGTTAAACCACTTAATTGATGTTCTCCTACTTTACTGCATGCATGATGGAAATGGAAGTAATGCTTGAATGGTGGCGTAAGACTGGGTCTTCCTTGATATCTTCTTTAGTCCAGTAACTTAGCAGGTATCTTGATGCTTCTCTTGGGCCTTGAGATTGGTCCAGTTGTTGTTCCATGGACTGCTTCGTCTTGGGCTACTTGGCCCATATCAATTGTCATAATAGGATAAAGGAGTGTTAGCCATGTTTGGGCTTTCCCTACTAGTTACTAGTTGGGATTGCCATATAATTGTCGGGTTTTTTCTTTTATCGGTTATATGGACTTGTTGGACATTAAACCAAGGCCTACTAGCATACTCAATCAATAGGGTTTTATGGATGTAAAACGTTTTTGAGTTTTTCATAGAGAGAAAAGAGGCTCAATTGAGAGAAAGAGGAGGTTGCTTAGGGTTTACTCAGTTTTGGACAGATTTGCGCAGTCTTGGAAGAATCGCCGGTGCGAATTCGTTAACCTTCGGATCTGCATGAAATTTTGGATGTAGGTTCACAACACATAGATCTTCAATCTGGATAGCGGAGATCGTCATCGGAGGTGTCTACAGAGTTTATATAGGTTGTTGTTTTCACTGAGTTTTATCAAGCAATTGTTCTTGTTTATAATTGAATCAAGGGTGTTTATTCTTGATTAATTGTTGGTGATTTGTATCTAGTTTTTACTAGAAAAGAACTCCCGAGTATTCTCTTATATTGGAGCTAGTGGATTGGTTTATGGACTTGGTCCCGTGGTTTTTACTTCTCATCTTGAGGATGTTTTCCACGTTAAAAATGGTGTCTTGTTTGATTTTTTATTTTACTACTTTCTGGATTTTTTGTTTTGGAAGTGCATATTCTTCTAACATGTTATCACAAGAAAAGAGTTAGGGCATTCCTCATATTGGCCACTTCTCATCAATCTAAACATGATGACTTTACATATATATAAACAGTGTTTGAACATGTTAGACCACCTAAACCGGTGATCCGGTGATTGACCGGTTTGATGTCCGAAATGGTTAATAAAAGTTTAAAACATTGGTTCCTACGATTTATGTAACAAGTAGTCTTCTTATGACCACGATATTTTCCGTTTTTGCCAGCAAGGGTCACATATTTGTTTTTGGTGGAGCTTCCAAGGTCACTCGTCCTCGAATTGCTCTAGCCCATAACACGCTTAACTACATAGTTTCTAAGCTCTTGGTTGTAGCCCTCAAATACGTCATGTAATTAAATACAAAAGTTTTTCTCATATACCCAACATCTCTCTTGTCCACGGGCGGTGTAAGATTCACCCAAGGTATTACAATTATGTGATGTGTAAGGTTGTGATCAAAAAAACCACGGAATAGAAAACATATATATGACGTGGATAAAGTTGCCATCGTGAAGTCTACCAATCTAATTGAACAATCAACAATAAGCTACTTTAAAGTGTAAACACTCAAATTAACCTTCACACGTTGTTGTGTATTGAAAAAAAATTGATGTACCGATTACAACTTGGAAGCCCTTATATACATCTGGAAAATAGAGCAATAATACTTTAAAATTTCATAAGTACATCAAAAGATCAATCACTCATGTAGATAGTAAAGAATCGTAAATGTTATTCTTTGACTATTGACTTGTCTTGGTTGTGGCTTGACTTGAAGTTTGTTGGGTTTGCTTAAAAATCAAGTTCAAAAGTCATTGTATGGTCCATCATCTCTTGCCATTAACTTGTTATTTCTTTTCGAAAGAAATCTCCCCCTTCTTAAGTGCAACCATGCAAGATCTCCAAGTTCGAATAAAGGCTTCTTGTGATGTTATTTGGTTTTTTCTTGCATAGTTCATTAGCATGCTCAATCTTTTCTTCACTTATTCATGAGCTTATGCGTATCCTTAGCTCGAGTTGTTGCCTCAAAGTGCAATTACTTGCCCTTAGGAAAGGTTACTTATTCAACGGACACGAGTCTTAAATGGTGTTCGACCAATGTCGTAAGTAAGTAATTATAAGCAAATTTAGCAAAAAGAAGTTTAATAAATTAATCCTTTAAGGACTTACTCGCCATGGTTCTCAACAAGGTTATAAGTGTACGATTTGTTAGTTCTTTTTGCCCATTCATTCTTTAAGGATAGGTTTTATTAAACAACAAATTTATACCGAGGATCTTCTATAGTGATTTCTATAAATAAATTTAGAAACACAATGAAGTGTCGAACAATTTCTTTGAGAAATAGATCAACAACATGTATGGTTAGAGACCAAACGAACGTGAATTGCACAATTTGGAGGATGGGTGTAAATTTATGTAACATATACTAATTAATTTCCAAAAATTGTTAATTTTCTACTAGGGATTCATACTTCACTCATGTAGATAGTAAAGAATCGTAAATGTTATTCTTTGACTATTGACTTGACTTGGTTGTGGCTTGACTTGAAGTTTGTTGGGTTTGCTTAAAAATCAAGTTCAAAAGTCATTGTATGGTCCATCATCTCTTGCCATTAACTTGTTATTTCTTTTCGAAAGAAATCTCCCCCTTCTTAAGTGCAACCATGCAAGATCTCCAAGTTCGAATAAAGCCTTCTTGTGATGTTATTTGGTTTTTTCTTGCATAGTTCATTAGCATGCTCAATCTTTTCTTCACTTATTCATGAGCTTATGCGTATCCTTAGCTCGAGTTGTTGCCTCAAAGTGCAATTACTTGCCCTTAGGAAAGGTTACTTATTCAACGGACACGAGTCTTAAATGGTGTTCGACCAATGTCGTAAGTAAGTAATTATAAGCAAATTTAGCAAAAAGAAGTTTAATAAATTAATCCTTTAAGGACTTACTCGCCATGGTTCTCAACAAGGTTATAAGTGTACGATTTGTTAGTTCTTTTTGCCCATTCATTCTTTAAGGATAGGTTTTATTAAACAACAAATTTATACCGAGGATCTTCTATAGTGATTTCTATAAATAAATTTAGAAACACAATGAAGTGTCGAACAATTTCTTTGAGAAATAGATCAACAACATGTATGGTTAGAGACCAAACGAACGTGAATTGCACAATTTGGAGGATGGGTGTAAATTTATGTAACATATACTAATTAATTTCCAAAAATTGTTAATTTTCTACTAGGGATTCATACTTCACTCATGTAGATAGTAAAGAATCGTAAATGTTATTCTTTGACTATTGACTTGACTTGGTTGTGGCTTGACTTGAAGTTTGTTGGGTTTGCTTAAAAATCAAGTTCAAAAGTCATTGTATGGTCCATCATCTCTTGCCATTAACTTGTTATTTCTTTTCGAAAGAAATCTCCCCCTTCTTAAGTGCAACCATGCAAGATCTCCAAGTTCGAATAAAGCCTTCTTGTGATGTTATTTGGTTTTTTCTTGCATAGTTCATTAGCATGCTCAATCTTTTCTTCACTTATTCATGAGCTTATGCGTATCCTTAGCTCGAGTTGTTGCCTCAAAGTGCAATTACTTGCCCTTAGGAAAGGTTACTTATTCAACGGACACGAGTCTTAAATGGTGTTCGACCAATGTCGTAAGTAAGTAATTATAAGCAAATTTAGCAAAAAGAAGTTTAATAAATTAATCCTTTAAGGACTTACTCGCCATGGTTCTCAACAAGGTTATAAGTGTACGATTTGTTAGTTCTTTTTGCCCATTCATTCTTTAAGGATAGGTTTTATTAAACAACAAATTTATACCGAGGATCTTCTATAGTGATTTCTATAAATAAATTTAGAAACACAATGAAGTGTCGAACAATTTCTTTGAGAAATAGATCAACAACATGTATGGTTAGAGACCAAACGAACGTGAATTGCACAATTTGGAGGATGGGTGTAAATTTATGTAACATATACTAATTAATTTCCAAAAATTGTTAATTTTCTACTAGGGATTCATACTTCACTCATGTAGATAGTAAAGAATCGTAAATGTTATTCTTTGACTATTGACTGTGGCTTGACTTGAAGTTTGTTGGGTTTGCTTAAAAATCAAGTTCAAAAGTCATTGTATGGTCCATCATCTCTTGCCATTAACTTGTTATTTCTTTTCGAAAGAAATCTCCCCCTTCTTAAGTGCAACCATGCAAGATCTCCAAGTTCGAATAAAGCCTTCTTGTGATGTTATTTGGTTTTTTCTTGCATAGTTCGTTAGCATGCTCAATCTTTTCTTCACTTATTCATGAGCTTATGCGTATCCTTAGCTCGAGTTGTTGCCTCAAAGTGCAATTACTTGCCCTTAGGAAAGGTTACTTATTCAACGGACACGAGTCTTAAATGGT
>CAJVGC010000060.1:176273-191808 GCA_910822075.1 Senecio squalidus
GATTGTTTAGTTTAGCTCGAAAGTTAGAGCGAAGGATGATGTAACACCCCGCTAAAAGCGGAACGCAGAGTGTTCCAGTTAAAGATATCAAGAGTCAAGGAATACAACATACAACCGTAAACAAAACATCAAAATATATTAATCATGCCTCAAGGTTTTAAAAATACAATACAAAATCAAATGAGTACCAAATGTTGAATACGAATACATAACAAATGTCAAATACGTGGATCATACAGGAATTACATCAAGCAAACGAATTCCAAATACAAATAATATATGATCCCAAAATGTGCAAGGCATGATCAACTAAAATCCTCAAACTCCTGAAAAAGCGTTAAAAACGACATCAACACAATGTTGGTGAATTATTCGCAATAAGTAAATAAGATTTGACCCATAAAAGATTTAGTAAACATATAAGTTTTAAAAGCATATCTTGATGTACAACCCTAGTGTGAGTATAGATACCAAAGATTTCATACACTATCATGACCACCGAACCCCTAACCTAAGGCGATGCATACCAAAGGCATAAAATTTATCATACGGCCATAACATTCACTCGTAGGGCTATCCTCTCGAGTAATGAGGGTTGGTCAAACCCATATAGATCTATATATATGAACCGTGGGCATATAGCAAACAAGTGTGAAAAGGGGGGCTCACCAAAAGCCTAAAAGCATCCTAATCTAAGGTGATACTAATACACTAGGCATACAAGATATGTATCATATAAAATTTCATAAACGCTTTCCAGCCCAAAAATAATAAGAGAAAAGGGCTTCGAATAACTCACAAAATAAGCTCGGCAAGAGATTGGGTAAACAACAATAAGAAGCTAATAATCCGCCGCCTAAGTGCCCTAAATCAATATAACAAAGTCTAAGTATCCCAATAGTATAGTTCGGTTTAGCCTTGTCGGTTAAGTTTAGAGCTTTAGATTTGTTTAGGTATTCCAACGATTTCCAAGTCGAGTCGTGATGACGGTTCAAGGTGACGATGTTCCGCGCCGAGAGAGACGATAGGAAAATATCGATAAGTTTCACGTCATAATGACTTTTAGAAAGGAATAACATTCCGAGCCGAACTTGACTAACAGGAACGTCGATTGAAAGGAATACCGTTACCAAAGTTTATTGAAGTCAACCAAAGTCAACGTCGAAGATGTTGACTTGGTCAAAGACAAAGATGTTGACTTGATTAAAGTCAAAGTCAACAGTTGAAGGGAAAAGTCAAAATTAAAGATTTGATTTAGATTAGTCAAAAGTCAACTTATTTAAGAAAAGTCAAAGTCAATGATTTTTAAGAAAGTCAAAATTGATAAGTTTTGGTTTGAAATATAACTTTGACTATTTAAGAGTAAAAATATACTTTTGTTTCAGAATAGTGAAGTAAAACGATTTAGAACGGTTTTAAACGATTTATTGAAAAACATAAGTAAAACGTTTTCATAATTATTTCGATAGTGTTTAATATTGCGATAATGTCCTTGAGTCCAAAGACGGTATTTGGCTTATATAGTACCTTTATACATGATATATTACTGATATAAGTTCAAAGTTGCGATATGTTACGAGTCCAACTTGTTAAATAACGAAAAACGACAAATTTTGGAGAACAGACCCCCGGTGCTGCGCACCAGGGAGTAGGTGCTGCGCACCGGGGAGTTTCCCGAAAACGTTTATTTACGTTTTTGTTGCTAACTGTTTCGTTTGACGTTTTAGGCGAAAGTGTAAACTGATCAATTGTTAGTTTAGGTTTAATTAACATTTACCAAGTGTTATATATGTCTTAATGTGTGGTTTTACATATATTTATTATAAGATACGTTAATTTCGGTAATTATCTTATCTTTACATATTTTACTCGTTTTAAGTCCAAACTTTCTGAGATCGATGGTGTTGGTCTAATATGTTAACCTAACCGTTTTCCAAGGCTTTAAACCGACTTTAAAAGTAAGGAAATGAAAAGATAAGAGATTATGACGATTGTTTACCGATTCACCCGCAAGACGTGTCGTAGTTGAAATCTTGCAAGAATTCCGGAAAGAGGAGAATTTATGATGGTGGTGGTGAAGAGGTAAAGAGCTCCAAAATACCAAACATGTCCATCATTAGTCAAGGTCTTAAAAGAAAGGAAGAAATAAGTATATTCGGAGGAATTTCTTACCGAAAGTAAATATGACCGTTTCTTCCAAAGTGGTAATCACTTCTTTCCAAGACAAGGGGATGAGTGTATGAGAGCTTCCATTTTACACACGAATAAGAAAGATATTAGAGGGGTTCCAAAGAAGAAAAAGATAAAGAATTTTCGGAGAGTTTACTTACCCCAAAACCGAAACAAAGTTTCTTCAAGGAAAATCACCGGAACTCCTCATCTTCATGGGTGTCATTGGAATCAAAACTTGGTAGAGACAAGGGAAATAAGATTTATGAGTTAGAACTCCAAGTTAAATGGAAGAAAGGAGAATAAAATGAAGAAAACTCTTAAGAAAACACTTACCGAAATGATGGTCTTTGAGAAGGATCCTTGAGAGATGAAGTTGTAAACTTCTTAGGATGGATTTCTCTTCAATACCCTAGTGGAAAAGCTCTCTATTCTCTGGAAAGGTTGAGAGAAAGTGAGTCAATTGTGAAGAGAGAATTGTGTGACCAAAAGTGAATTCATGTTTGATGTAAAAGTTTGAAGTTTGGAAAGAGAATTGGTTCTAACATGCTTTGAGATCCACATTTGAATCTAACATAGCCAAATGGGGGAGTTTGCAGTAAAAATCACGTGAAAAAGGGGTTGTAGCATCTCAAGGAATTGACCAAAACTCGAAAAATTGGATTTTAGCCGAAAAAGCACTAGGTGCTGCGCACCTAGTACCATGGTGCTGCGCACCGGGCTCTTTCTTGGCCAGATTCTGTTAACTTTTCGTTAAAGGACTAGGTGTGTAACAGATTCCGTTAGTTTCTCCGTTAAAGGACTAACTGTGTAACAGATTAAGTTAGAGGACTAACTTTGTAATGAAATTTCGAAATAATGATTTTCTTAACCGACGATTATGGCGTAAACGCAATACTTTAATAACGTGAGAATACTAGATATTAGGCACTTAGGTGATTCTAAAGCTTCCGTCTCGAAAGACAAAGTAATAAAACACATAAACCCGACTCAAAAGAAATAAACGTGAGTAAATATAAGCGAAATACAAGGGTCTAAAACATTGCGAATAAAAAGAGTAATAATCGGTAAATAAAATATACCTCGAAAAGACGGATTGTCACATATACCATCCTAAACGCATACTTGGTATCTTACATGTTTCAAATCATACCATTTCCTATAATTTTGATACTTGGAAAAATTACCATATTAGTCCTTAAAGGCCCCCAAATTCATGAAATCAGGGGTGAGTATGTTTGGTTTGATTCGGTTATGACTTAAAACCAAACCAATAATCGAAATATTCGGTTATTGAAACTAGTAACCAACCAGTTAAGATTATGAATGGGTCGGTTAATCGGTTAAATATAAATCTTGATTCGGTTAACTATTATTTTGATTTGGCTTAAAAGAAACACAATTTATCATAAATACAGCTATGACAAAGAAAAATGAAAGCAAAAGGTTGAAAAAGAAAAATGAAAGCAAAAGGTTGAAAATGCCTAAATACAACGTTACCAAATATTATATAAGTTTTGTCCTCCATTTATATAAACATAGACACTTGAAATTCAAAACTATGAGCCATACATAATGTTGTAGGACACTATTGCAAATATATGAGATTAAAGAAATATAAATCTCTCTGATTGCATGAAAGCTTAAAGAACACCTTTTCGATAAAAAAATCCAAAAAATTATATAAAAAAATATAATGCTAACAAAGAATATATATAACCTATATAAAAAGATTAATAGAAAGCAACTGATTATGTAGAAAAAATGATTAGATTAAAAAATGTGGAGTTAAACAAAACATTTAGTGTGTAATTTGTTAAAAACCTTATTAAAAGTAAAATACTTTTAATATATGAAAAGCTAAAACTATTGCGTAAAGAGAAAGAAGAAAAAAAACATTTGTTTCATATGCTATGTTTTTCATTTTTTACGTAAAACATAAAACGATTTTATTTTCTCTGCTCCAATATGTCACAATTTTACTAGTTTCTTTCTATAAAGAATAGTGTAGGTCAGATTGTAAACTTTAGATTGTTCAGGGTGTAGATTGTAAATATTTTGTATTCTGTTAGTTCCCTCGTTATAACTGTAACAAACTTTCATTTTGGTTAATTAATTCAGTTAATCTTTTGTTATTTTCTCTCTTCCCCAATGTCACCATTGTCATACTTTACATGGTATCAGAGCTACAATGGCTTTGATAACCTAATTTCATTGTGATAATTGTCGCATTCGTGTTGTGTTTGTAAGATCAATTGTGAAGATTGTTGTAATTTCGATTCTGATTACAATCGAGTGTTTGATCGATTGATTGAATCATTATTACTCTGAAGATCTTCAACTGTATTCAATTGATTTCGTTGTGTTGAAATTTCACAATTTGTGAATTAGGTTAAGATTTGGGGAAAAGTCGTTGTTAAAGTTGTTGAGTTGCTTCCGCTGTTGCAAAAATGGATACTAGTAGTCCGTTGTATGTTCATCCATCTGATGGTCCAGGTTCATTACCAGTTCAAGAGAAGTTAATTGGAGCACATAACTATCGTCCATGGCGTCGATCAATGGAGATTGGTTTGTCTACCAAGAGAAAATTGGGCTTTGTCAAAGGTACTGTTACTAGACCAGCTAATGTTACAACAAATGCTGTGAATGTAGAAATGTGGGAGACTTGTAACAATCTTGTGATTAGTTGGATTATGAACTCAGTATCTGATTCGATTGCTAAGTCAATTATGTTCATTGGTACTGCATGTGAGATTTGGAATCAGCTAGAGACTAGATTTTCTCTAAGTAATGGTTCTAGAAAATACAAGCTGAGTAAAGAGTGCTTTGAAGTGCAACAAACAAATGGTTCAGTGAGTGAATATTACACTAGGTTGAAGTGTGTTTGGGAAGAATTGGATTCCATTACTGTCTTGCCTAAACTAAGTACTATCACACCTGAAATTTCTGTGTTTCTAAATGCTGTTGAGAAACAAAAGGAAGAACAGAGGTTGTTTCAATTTTTGAATGGATTAGATGAGGTGTATAGTGCTCAGAGAAGTCAATTGTTGTTGATGAATCCTCTACCTAGTGTAGAGAATGCTTGTGCTGTAATTCAACAAGAAGAGTCACAGAAAGATGTGTTTCAAACTGGTATCTTAAATGTTGAGTCTACTGCATTGTTTAGTAAGCAAGAGACTAAAGGAAAATGCTCTATATGTGGATTTAAGTGGCATCCACCTGAGAAATGTTGGGAAAAGGTGGGGTATCCAGTTTGGCATCACAAGTATAAGCAGTCTCAGTCACAGAATAGACAAACTCAACCAAGGGCAAAGAGTTTTGGAAATGGTTCAGGAAACAATTACAAGAAGACTGCAGCCAATGTAACTAGTGCAACTAATGCTAGTAGTGGGTCAAGCAGCTTCACTTTTTCACCTGAGCAATTTGAAACCTTGATGAGGAGTGTAATGCATGATATGAAGAACAATGGTGCAGCTGGTATGGATAGCACTGATGATGAGCTTGAGTTTGTTGCAGGTATGCTTTGTCTTAGTGCAGCTGCCAATAGTAATAGTGCTCTATATTATTGGATTTTAGACACAGGTGCTACTGATCACATGACACCTCATTCCAAATCAATGCTAAATGCTAAAATTCTTCAAAACATGCCTGAGATTACTTTACCAAATGGTCAATCTTCTGTCATCACCCAAACAGGACAAGTAAATCTGAATAATGGAATAGTCCTTAAAGATGTGCTATGTGTTCCATCCTTCAAATTTAGTTTGTTGTCTATACCTAAGTTGACAATGGATAGTAACTGTATAGCTATTTTCTTTCCAAACTTCTGTATACTTCAGGACTTGACAACAAAGCAAGTTCTGGGTCTGGGTAAGAAAGTGGCAGGACTGTATCATCTTCTCAATGTTGCTGTGGATTCTTTGGATAAAAGACTTAGTCATATGCTGAAGACTCATATCAATGATGGTTTGTTTTCTTGTTCAGCAGGAGTTTATAGTAATTCTGTTTCTCCAAATAAGTTTAGTCTGTGGCATCATAGACTAGGACATCTATCTGTTTCTAGAATGAAACATATTCAAAATCCTGATGTATCTGTTAAAGATTCTAATGAAGCTGTTTGCATTACTTGTCCAATGGCAAAACACACAAAGCTGCCTTACTCTGTAAGTGATTCCCATAGTTCCCATGCTTTTGGCTTGATTCATATAGATACTGTCACACCCCGCATAGAAATGGCGGAACCGAGGTGCGCAGTGTATACGGTATCAGAGATTCAAAGGTTACATCAAACATAAATAATCCATACATCATCAACATAGATAAAGGTTTGAAATAGAATACTTATTACAGTCATCCGAATATACCAAAATACGGCTACAGAGTTTGGGATACTAAGGAATTACAATAGCAAAACAAATTCCAAGCAAAAGATCCACGTAGCCAAGCAAGGCATAGCAATCATAAAGGTGTAACCTCAAATCCCTGAAAAGCGTTAAAATACGACGTCAACATAAAGTTGGTGAATTATTCGCAATAGTAGTTGAAAACATAATAGTAGAAGGTTTCAATACATTTTGACCCAAAATTGATACGGTTTGAAGATAAGTCATTTGAAAATGATATTTTAAAAATATACATGAAGTATACAAAACCTTTTGATAAAATACTCATACTTGATACATAAAATACCATAATCAATTTATAAAAATACCATACGCAGTTCATAAAATAATACCATACTCAGTTCATAAAATAATACCATACTCATACCATAAGATGAATACCATACTGGATAGAATAATACAGCCTTCGGTAAATACGATACACCTGAACCTCAACAATACATACTGGCAACTAACCCCACCTAGTGCATTACGCTAGGTTGTCCTCGATAATCAATAATACGGTCATAACATTACTAACACGGACAGGGCTCCTCCCTTATCATAATAACGTGTTAGAATGAGGGTTTGTTAGACCCATATAGCGCTATATATACGATCCGACGGCAAAAGCTAACAGGTGTGTATACGGGGCCTCGTTCTACCACAAAGGCGGAACGAGTTGGGTAATGCTAACCTAAGGCATCCATATCCAAAATACATACCATAATACATAACCATAATACATACAGATCATAAAATATATTTGTTTAACGCTAATCATGCCCAAAAATGTAAAAGCAGTAAAAAGGGCAACGAATAACTCACTGATAGCAAAGCAATCCAAATCTCTATATGTCGGGAAATACTACAATACCGTCAAGCTCCAACGTCTAAGTGCCCTATACATCACGTAAATAAACATGTCTAAGTATCCCTAAGTCTAGTAGGGTTATGCCTTAATGATTAACGTTTTATACGGGTTTTGAAATGACCAATAGGAATATCGATATAACGGAATAACAAGTGTTTCGGAAAGTCAACAGACTAGATACGTGATCCTCATACTTACGTGCACTACAAGTCACGTAAGTATCAAGTTACGTGTTATACAAGAGTTACGGGACAAAACAAGAAGTTACGGAACATAAGGACCATAGTTACGTGTTCAGCAAGGGAATTGCGTGACATCCAAGTCACTTACGTGACTTAGGGAACCAATTACGTGAATATGAAGGCAATTACGTGCATAAGGGACTAGTTACGTGACAAAAGGACTAATTACGTGAACAATTACGCGATAAAGGGACTAGTTATGTAATTTTGTAAGAGTTACGTGATGATGATGATAGTTACGTGACTTGCAAGTCACGTAACTCATAATTACGTGAGGGGGTGTTAGTTACGTGCAGAAGAAAATAGTTACTTGATCAGTTACGTACAGTTACGTGCATGTAACTACAGTTACGTGCATGTAACTCAGTTACGTGCATGTAACTACAGTTACGTGCATGTAACTCAGTTACGTGCATGTAACTACAGTTACGTGCATGTAACTGGGTTTTTACGAAAAATACATTCGGGAGTCGATTTCTGAGTGTTTTAGGCATCTATTTGACCCCAAATTGGAACCCTATGTCCAGAATATGATTACATACAATAATCTTAAATAAAATCCAAGTTTTGACGGTGAGAAGTGGTATTTTCGGGTTTAAATCAAAATAACAAAGTTTAGAACCAAAATGGAGAAATACTTACCCGATCGTAATGAAACTTGGAGGATAGATGAAGGTGATGATGGTGAACAATAATCCGGTCTCGGATTTGAAATTGGACGGTTGGATCGCCGGAAAAGTTAGAGAGAAGGTGGAGGGTTTTGTGTGTGTTTGGTGTGTGTTTTTAGAGAGAGAGTGAGTAGGTGAAATAATGAGGATAAGGACAAATAGGTGGAAGATAAGACAAAATAGGTTGGTGACTCTTTTAGGACGATTTTTGTAACAAAAATCTGAAAAGGACTAAAATTGTAATAGAATTTCTCCCGTAGGACTAGTTTTGTAATAAAATTTCTGAATGGACTAAAAATGAAATACTTTTTAAACGTTAATCTTAATCATATAATTAAGGCATAATTCCCCTAAACTTATCATAAGAGCATACTAGACTTATACTAAAGGCACTTAAGACTATACGTTCCCGACATAAAGATTCGAATCACATACTATATACCCGATAAACATAAATACTCATAAAATACAAATACGATACCCATAAAATACGAGAAATACGAATATAATACCCATAAAATACGAATACGATAAACCATAAAAGACATATAATAGGGTCAAAACACGAACATAAATAAATAAAACGAATACGAGACGATAGAATAATACCGTGAAATTCGCGAATGTCACAGATACTTGGGGTCCTTATAAGGTAGTTACAAATGGCAAACATAAGTATTTTTTAACAATTGTGGATGATTATAGTAGAGCTACATGGACATATTTGATGGTTCATAAATCTGATGCATTTGATGTCTTAAAAGCTTTTCTAAAGTTTGTAGAGAGACAGTTTAATACAAAAGTAAAGTGTGTAAGATCAGATAATGCTCTTGAGTTTGTTAGAGGTCCTTGTGCTGCATTTCTATCTAGTCAAGGTATTGAGCATCAAACTAGTTGTGTTGATAGGCCTCAACAAAATGGAAGGGTTGAAAGAAAGCATAGGCATATTTTGGAAATTGCTAGAGCCTTAAAGTTTCAGTCAAATTTGCCTTTAAGCTTTTGGGGAGATTGTGTGACTACTGCCACATATCTTATCAATAGGTTTCCATCACCTCTTCTTAAATACAGAACTCCCTATGAAATGCTTCTCAACAAAGAACCTGATTATTCTAATTTGAGAGTCTTTGGATGTCTTGCTATGGCTACTAATCCTTCAAGAGTTTCTGATAAGTTTGCTCCTAGGGGTGTTCCCTGTGTCTTTATAGGCTATCCTGTACATCAAAATGCATATAAGCTGTACAATTTACTTACTCACTGCACCTTTGTAAGTAGAGATGTTCAGTTTCATGAACAAATTTTCCTTTTTGCTGAGTCAAATAACTCTAAATTTCTCAATCCTATTCCTGTTTCTATGCCTAAATGTAATTCTCTATATGATGATCCTGTTACACAACCACTGCCTCCTGATCACTCTGTCAATCAAGAGCATGTGGTTGACTCATCTGTTCATAATGATCTTCCAAGTTCTTCTGCTATTCCTTCTGCACCTCTAAGGAAGTCTACAAGAACATCTAAACCTCCAGTTTGGGCAAAGGATTTTGAAGCTCCCACTATTAAGCCAATAGCTTTTCAAGTCACTTCTCCTGTCTTATCTTCTCAGTTTCAATGTTTTTTAAGTGTTCTTGAAGCTCACAGTGATCCTAAGAGTTTTAGAGAGGCAATAAATGATCCTCAGTGGTGTGAGGCTATGAATAAAGAACTGAGAGCTTTGGAGGAAAATGGTACATGGGATCTTACTCCTCTTCCACCTAATAAGAAGGCTATTTCTTGTCACTGGTTGTACAAGACTAAATTGAATGCTGATGGTTCAGTAGACAGAAAGAAAGCTAGGTTGGTAATTCAAGGGAATAGACAAAGAAAAGGTGAAGACTATGATGAGACTTTTGCCCCTGTTGCCAAAATGGTGACTGTAAGATCATTATTGGCAGTTGCTGCTATGCAAGGATGGGACATATGTCAAATGGATGTGTCCAATGCCTTTTTACATGGAGATTTGATGGAAGAAGTTTATATGCAAATACCATTGGGATATGTTGGAACAGGGGAGCCAGTGCAGAATGTTAAGTCTGGGTCTACTCAAGTTTGCAGATTAAAGAAATCCTTGTATGGATTGAAGCAAGCTCCAAGACAATGGTTCTCTAAATTGTCTTCTGCACTAACTTCATTTGGTTTCCAACAATCCAAGGCAGACTATTCATTGTTCACAAAGAAGGAAGGTGAGACATTTACTGCCATTTTGGTGTATGTAGATGATCTTATGATCACTGGTAATGATTCTGCTCAGATTCAACATTTGAAGAATCAACTCAATTCCACTTTTCACATGAAGGATCTAGGAGCACTGCACTATTTTCTGGGTTTGGAGGTTACTAAAGCAAGTTCAGGACTGTTTGTTTCTCAGAAAAAGTATACTCTTGAGTTGTTGAAGGAAGCAGGGCTCTTGGCAAGTAAACCTTACAAGCTTCCAATGGATCCTAATTTGAAACTACAAGCTGATATGGGTACTCCTTTACATGATCCAGAGATTTATAGAAGATACATTGGCAAACTAATCTACCTCACTATCACTAGGCCTGACATTTGTTACACAGTGCAGTTGTTAAGTCAATTCATGCAAACACCAACTTCTGTACATATGCAGGCTGTAAAACATCTTCTCAGATATCTTCTAAATTCTCCAGGACAAGGGATTTTATTAGCTCACAAATCAAAGGTTCAGTTGACTGCCTATTGTGATTCAGATTGGGCAAGTTGTCCTATGACCAGGAGATCAACCACTGGTTATTGTATTCTCTTAGGGGACTCTCCTATTTCCTGGAAATCAAAGAAACAAGGTGTGGTATCCAGAAGTTCAGCTGAAGCTGAATACAGAGCAATGGCTGTTACCTGTTGTGAAGTTACTTGGTTACTCAGTTTATTAAAAGATCTTGGTCTCAAAGATTTACATCCTATAACTTTACACTGTGATAATCAAGCAGCTATACATATAGCTGCTAACCCTGTTTTTCATGCTAGAACTAAACACATTTAAGTGGATTGTCATTATGTAAGAGATCAAGTCAAAGATGGGACTGTTAAACCCACATATCTTCACACTTCAAAACAACTGGCAGATGTCTTTACCAAAATTCTTCCTGTTAATCAACATCATACTCTTTTATCCAAGTTGGGAGTTTCATCATTAACTCACTCTCAACTTGCAGGGGAGTATAAAGAATAGTGTAGGTCAGATTGTAAACTTTAGATTGTTCAGGGTGTAGATTGTAAATATTTTGTATTCTGTTAGTTCCCTCGTTATAACTGTAACAAACTTTCATTTTGGTTAATTAATTCAGTTAATCTTTTGTTATTTTCTCTCTTCCCCAATGTCACCATTGTCATACTTTACACTTTCTAATATGATGAACTGTGGAGTAGTCCGATTTCAGCCTCCCATCTCTCTCTCTTGGCAAAAACAATAACTGGTTCTCTAATCCAGTTGCGCCATATCGATCCAAAACCCATTTGGCCGAGAATGCTATCTAGAAAGTTCCAATTAATGGAATCAAAAGCCTTGTCAAAATCGACTTTGAAAACCATTAAATTATTCTTTTGCTTTTTTTCCCAAGAGATAATTTCATTTATGATGAGAGGGCCGTCTAGAATTTGTCTACCTTCCACATAATCCATTTGCACGTCACTTATGATGATCGGAATTACTATTTTTAGTCTTTCGGCAAATATTTTATAGTAGCACCCCAAAAGACAAATAGGGCGGTAAAGGGTAATATATAGGATCTTTTGTTTTTGGAACTAACGTGATGAAAGAGGAATTGCCTCCTTTCGGAATATGACCAAAGGCGCGAGACTATCTTCTTGTAGCCAAGAGTTAAAGAATCTAAATGGGCAGTGGCCAAAGTCTTCAACTTTTGAAAATAGAATCAGAGGGCAATGATCAGAATATCTTCTTGGCAAGGCGAGAAGATGGGCATTGGGCCAAGTGTTTACAAAGTCACCTGATACAAGAAATCTATCAAGACAGACTATGTTTTGAACCATCTGAGTTCATCTTCTTTCTTCTGGGCCCCTCACTACGTTAAAGTCACCAAGAAAAATCCACATCCCATCAAGAGAATTTTAAAGTTGCAACAGACTGTCCCAAAGAGATCTTTTGGAGTTAATATCTCGGGGGGGCATATATATATATTGACGATCGTACATGTCGGAGAGCTACCTTCCCATAACCCAGAAATAGCAATAAACCCGACACCCTTAAGAATATTTGACATTTCAAATAAATCTGAGTTCCAGATTGAAAAAAGCCCTCCTGATCTACCATTTGAGTTTAACGAAGCATATTGATAGTTCCCTCGCCCCCACAACGCTTGAAATACAAAATGATTTGGATCAGAAATCATTGATTCTTGTAGACACATGAAATTGATTTGGTGTTTTTCACGAATTTCCTTAACCCAATTCACCCCTCTGATATACAAAGAAAGAATATTTATTAAACAATATTGTTTTCACCTGACCTGATGATCGTGTTTCTGACTACATCTTCACAACCTAGAAGACTAAATCCAATGTTGTTGCCAACTTTAACAGTTTCATCGATTTCGTTGATAAGAGATTGTTCATTGGATGTTGAAGGAGTACTAACCTTTGACCAATTAAGATTTTGATTCTGTTCAATCCAGGAATCTGAACTTAATGAATTTGTGATGGGGATAGAATCTACCGAAACCGATTTTGAATTGGTTGACTGAATTTGAATGGCTTTCTTACCAACTTTAATTGATTGCCATCTTCCTGTGCGATGTAGAACATCAAATGAGGATTTTAGCTTTCGTTTTCATTTATAACATATCTTCTAGAAATTCACTCAAACGAATAAATATTCAGTTTTTCGGGCGTCTAAATAATCAAAGTTAATGACAACATATGTTACAAATGTCATCCTAAATGCATACTTAGTATCATATGTTTTAAATCATATCATAAATTATAACTTTGATACTTTGTGACATATGGATTCATAATGTTAGTGCATATATATTTACAACAATGAATATTGCACCAATATATGTAAAGTGGGTTATATAATGAAAGTAATGATTTATACTAATAATAGTGAGTTACAAGATCATAGGAGAATCAAAATTAAGAATCTAGAGAAACAGTCGACCACGATTGTAACCGTGGCCATGTCGTGGGAGTGTTATAAAATGTCGTAAACATTTATCAAGACGGCACCACGACGCGACTTATGGACAAAAACTTCATCAAATCTTAACCTAATGACTATTATAATGTAAATGAAAGTACGTTCATATAAGGTCTAATATGATTGTTTTTTATAATAACATGTAAAATTAATCTCAAACTTTTTTAGTAAAAAATTTCTTCAAAACTAAATGGATTGTTCCTCTAAGCCAGTGACTCGGAGCAATTAATCACAAAGAGTAATGGGACCAAATTCATGACACCTTTCTAGGACGTACCTGAAAGAGACATGCCCCATATATGCAGCCAACTACGTATAAGATGATTTTATCGAACCTATTCTGCAAAACAGTGAATGTATTATAATGTTTGGAGTCTCCAACGAGGATTTGATGTGTTGTATAGTTTAGTAACACCGTGACGGCCTTATTTCTACTGCAATTAGCTTTAAACTTCTTGTTTCCATGGTTACATTATTAGTTTATCGTTAGGATTAGATGTTTTGGTCGATTTGTCTTTAATGCTTTGGTCGATTTGTCTTTTATGTTTCATAGTTTATCGTTAGGATTAGAGGCATTTTAAAGAATTACACCTAGTTGTAATCACATCCCCTTTAGCTTCTGTAGTAATTAAGGACTACTAATTGCGAATTAACGAGACTTTAAAGTGACATGTCAAATGTTATACCTTGGCGAACACTAGCTACATATTAGGATCCATTAATCATGCATGGCATTAGTCTATTAGTTGGTTTAGCTTAGTCATTAAGCTATTAAGCTATGTAATCATTATTTACTGTTATCATTCAAATGAAAAAGACATGGAAAGCTTTCATCGTTGTATCAGAGAGCTAGGGGTATTCATTTAAATTATGACTTAATTATAAAAATCGTTCCTAAAGTTTATCTCAAATTACGGATTTCATTCTTAAGTTTAAAAAGTTTCATAGATCATCCATTTTTAGAAATTAATTACCTTTTTCATCCCTAAGATTTGCTCCTAATACGGATTTTGCCCCTAAATTTTTTCCTCAATTACGGATTTGGCCCCTAAGGTTTGCCCCAATTACGGGTGCAAATTAGAAATTAGGGACGAAAAGTGTAATTAATTTCTAAACTTGGACGATTTATATAGTTTTTTAAACGTAGGGGCGAAATACATAATTTTGGATAAACCATAGGGACGATTTATGTAATTAACTCTTAAATTATTTAATCCGAAAAATTATTCATTCCAAATGAATTTTAGTTTGGATAAGAGGATATGAGCGAAATTAATTATTGGTTTTCGGATTGAAATTGAGTTGTAAATACTACTATTGAGACCCAACCGGATAACCATCTTAAGTTCGAAAGTTAGAAATGTAAGATATTATTACATTTATTTTTCTTACATAAAGATTTGAATTTGTGATTATTTATTTTGACGTCTATTAATAAATAAAAAATTCCTAGCATGATTTTTGTTGATTTTAAAATGAAACTACTTGGTTTGAAAATTAGAAAATAAACTCTCGTTTTTACATTGCCTTAAAGGTTAGTATAAGTTAACTTTGTTTAGTTTTGATATTTTTGTTTCATTTCTACATTAAAAACGTGATTAGTATCGGAATACTCTATATAAATCATGATGTATTTTTATATTTTTACTTGGTGTTTATGAGGCCCAAACTGGTTAACCTGATTGTAAATTTGGTTGGAGTGGTTTGGATTTGTCCAAGTTTGGTTCGAATATGGGTGTCTAAAAAATATGTTCAAACGGAAAACTTAATCCAAATAATATCGATTAATCAAAAACCGACCTTTTGAACACATCCATCAAAGCCACTTGTCAACTTTAATTGGTTTGGTTAAGCTTTTACCCCTTTTTTTTATAATTCATGGTCGTATGATTTCAAACACTCGACTTTCATTTTGATTGTTATTTTTTCCCTTTGGTTTCTAAAATTCTGTTTGAAGGGATAGGCTCATTTTGGTTCTCTTTGGGTAGGATCTG